>JARFOC010000625.1:100405-126456 GCA_031763485.1 Osmoderma eremita
GTACGCATTCATGGAATTAAACATGTTTTACACTGTGAAAAATCACTGGGAACCTTATTTTACGGACAACCCTCGTACTTGTGCGGGAGGAGTAATCCGAACAGTGTGTTTATAGGTACATATGTTTAAAAGTAAATTTGTTTTAGAATTCCCACCTTGTAAGGAATATCTATTATCAAAATTATGAATAATTTGATGGGAATGTACATCCCTTATAATATTCAAGTCATCCTTGTCAATGTCTTCCATTTCATTTGTATTTAGTTTTCCAAGAGAGGAATGACAGCCGAAGCCGTTACATATTTTCCAGCTAACATTTGCTCAGAAACTATTTGAAATGGCTTGAAACTCTTTATTAATGTTTCTGCAGTAAGTCGTTCAGCATTTGTCAAAGTTAGGTCTTTGTTTCGATACTTAGGGGCAAATAAATTAGTTAAGCGTACCTAAATGTTCTTCTACAATGGCTTCCAGGAGCATCAAAGGCGACCACCACCTGGTAGGTGGTATTTTCTCGGTAGCACGGTTTAAATTCTCTTGAGTTCTTTTCAGTTCTGCAACCATTTTATAACTATGTGCAATAATATTTTCGATTTTTTTTGATTTTTAATGATATTGAATCTTTCATTTGTCATTATTTTATTTACGGCTGTGTTTAATACAAGTCCAAAACAGCTTAAATGATTAAATTCTGTCAATTTTATAGCAGCTAATATATTAGCGCCACAATCTGTTGTACATCCTGATATTTTCTTCTCGTCAATTTGTCAATCAGCCAAACAAGCTAAAAGTTGTTGGTACTAAGTGTTGAATTGATAGATCAGTAAGTAGCGAGACTAGGACATGTATCGAATACGTCACCAAAATTGTAGATATCGCTCAGCTGGATACCTCGCAGTGCCGATACCTCGGTACAAATACTAGCACCAGTACTAGTACTGGTATCGATGCATCGATACCTTTACTAATCATGGTATCGAGGAATCGATACCAATAATGGAATCGAATACTTGTCGGTGTATCGATACTTTGCCCAGCCCAACTTTGAACACGGCGTAGACCTAATTATTGCTTGATCCTATGTTCTTTATATTATTTACACCACACTTGCCTCTTTCACTGTTTAATTCGTTTAGATACCGAACTTAATATCTAGCGGAACACAAACGCCACGCCAGTTGTCCTTATATAAACCCAAACAGATTTGTTAAGCGTTTCCCCTTTGTTTCTAAATATCATCTATCTCGTCGGAAAGACGAAGAGTTTTATTTTTGGTAACTATTAATAAACTAGGGAAAAAATTAAACACAGTCGAGTAACAAAGATTTCAACGAGGCCGATAGGATAAACACCGAAAAACAATATAGTGGTTTTACCATAACATTCCGGAACATAAGTCGCTAGGAAAAAACTCCCGTGTTTACAAGAGCGTCTTTGGACGTATTATTAACCTCCTTTTCCGTCTCGGTTATAGTCCACTCCATTCATTTACCCGCAGTGTAAGTACCTACTCCTGAATATACTTAAAAGAACTTCGAAGAGAATTCTCAAACGTACACAGCCCTCTTTTCTCGACACTAATGATCACACTGAACGATTATCGACGCACGAGTACAATCCGAATAAACAATGCGCTATATGTTTCCTTTGCAACATTATCTGCTCTGCTCTTTTTAAGTCTTCTCCAAAAAATGTTCATAATTCGCGGAAGCAGTCTAACATCTACGTTTGTATTGTTATTAACAGGAGTAAGAAGAGCTATTCAGGATACCATTAATGTTTCAGTCACATACAGTAACAGCATTTCATTATCTTAATAACAACCGGAAGTGTAGAAGCAATGTTATATAAACAACTGTAATGAAGGTCAAGTTTTTAAAATAAAAATTTTTCACGAATTATGGTTTTTGAAATCAGTTGAATGTCATAATATTTAGGTATCTATACTCAAACACCGAAAATGTTTATTTAGCGAAAAAAATAGCATACATATCGCGTTATGAATATTAAAATGAGGATTCTTCCAGCTTCTTATTGCGCTCAATGCCATATATGTACTCTAAACTCCTCAGTCTCTCTCAGTCTGTTTAGTACTTTGTTTTAATGAAGATAGTACTTGTTGATAGATGAAGATATCTGATGATTCTAAACAAAAATGTTGAAGAAATTCAGGGATGAGCCAAGTATTCAATCAAAAACTAAAGGAAATTACACACACATTAAAAATAGTGCAAATAATGAAACAAGTTTGTTATACTAGAATTCAAAATAATGAAACATAAAAAGTACGTTAGAAGAAAGTATCCGATAAAAAATTTTAACCCTAGGACACAAGTAGCATCTTCCAGATATCACCCTTTTGACTGGTAACTTGTCTTCCTCTGGTGTCTTTATATTCAGTACTTTCTCTATATCCTTGACCTTATTTGGTAAATGACCCTTCAATCTATTCTCCATAAAATTTCGTGCAAATTGTACACCAAGTTTATTTAAAAATTCTTTTCGATTTGTATTTCAGGTTTAATCGATAAGTTATAAAGTTTATAAGCATTAATTCCAGCCTGATCAAGCATTTCCATAAAAGAATCTTAATGGACATCGCTTAGTTTTTTCGCGCCACTGTGTAATTATGCACCATTTGATCGAAGGTGTCAACTGCCCCTTCGTAGAATTATAAAAAGGATTTATTTCCGGGTTTTTGCTTTGTTCATCTACTGTTGCTGTTGAATGTATGGTGGACAGTAATGTTACTGATTTTGAACGTTTTGGTGTAAAGGATACTAAGGTTGTCTTCAAAAAAAGCAAGTTGGATGAAAGAATTTCTTTTTTTCGATCGGGCGGAAAAGATGATGGTATCTCTCTTTTATTCCAATTTATGATTCTTTAACATATCATTCGGCAGAGGTATAGATGTAAAATAATTGTCCATAGCAATATTCTTATTCGTGCCATAGATTGGTTATACTAACTTTTTTACTACTTGACTTGACAGAGGTTCGTTATTTATCCTATCTTCTTTGGCAACATAGGGTAGAGCACTGATCATATAATACGTTCTGGAGTCACACATAGTATTAATCTTTATGCCATATTTATCAGGCTTGGAACCTATATAAATTCGAAAAGGGCAATTACCCCCAAAACCCAATAGTTCATCTATCGTACAGTATGCATGTGGCGTATAGCTGTCTGTAGAATGTTGCATAAATGTTCCAACAACTGCCTTATTGGTGCAAATATATCCTGACGATTTCTTATATTTTTATCGTCAAATCGTAAACAACACAATAAAATGTTAAACCGTGATTCACCCATTATGCACTTATAAATTTTGGGGCCTTCATTGAAAAACATTTCCCGTATTGAAAAATGTGCATCTTTTCTTGCACCTGCTACATAAAGGATACCAAAAAGTGCTAAAATTTCACTTATATTTGTAAATTCCACACACCTTGTGTTCACATCATAACTTAGTTTCTCTTTTTCGATCTCTTGATTTGTGTACATTACAATGCTTTCAATCATATCATGCTTCCAATTTATTTTTTACATATTTTGCTGATCCCTGTAGACCTGATATTTTTACTTGGTTGCGGCTTTGAGTTTTAGTTCTTGGTGGTTCCAATGTTGACCATTTATATCCACTTTTTGCGAAAATTACATTATCAGAAGTATTAGAATTATCGATGCTTTCTGAATCAGAAACATCACCATCTGATATTTCATTTTCATGCTCTGAAATATTTTCGACGTTGTCTTCACATTCACTACCTCCATTATCCTATTCTATCTCTTCATACTACTTTAATGTGGTAGCTTCAAATTCACAATTTGTATATTTTGCAACTTTTCGAGTGGACATCGTCTACAAAACTCTAATATCTAGACACAGAAAATATATACATTAATACATAGTGGGGAATCTATTTACCCCAATCCACTTATAACTGAAGACCTATAGAGATTATCTTTCATTTTCAATGCTACACGCACGTGTTTAACCTTACTTAAGAATACTAGGACGCCCTCTACTGTATAAATAAGAAAGGTGTAGGTAACCTAAAGTAGTAGTAGTTAACCTAGGGTAAATACTGCGGACTGTTCAAATTTGGCGCCTGCGCCACTACACAAAACCACAGGAACTAGGACGGCTATAAAGTAGGAGAGATGCGCGTGCGCAAGAAGGTCGTTCGGTGAAGAGAGACGTTAATGTGTGTGAATGTACTGATACGTTCATAACATAATGCAGTAGTATAACCTAGAAGTTGTAATTATATTCCAGATATTAAAGTAAGTTGATATTAACAAGAAGCAGTTCATTTACGACGTAAACATGGACCGTATGTGATAGTGGCGCTTTGAGTAAGTACATTGGTTGGGTGATTCGTTTGAAACTGCAACACCTCTATAAAATGTTGTTATTATACAAATTAGATCGAACTTCCTTTAGGCTAAAATTTTTATTTCTGTGTCAGATTTTAGATTTGCTTTAATTCTCAAGACCTAACTATTAAGGCTATTGCGATGTATAAAATGCCTGAATTTGTTTACCGTTTTATTTAGGTAGAATTTTACTACACTGTTAGATTCAGCAACAGCTTAAATGGATTTGCGTTTGACAAAAATCTATTATTACCGGATTATTTTTATTGTACCCGACCAATTCTTTCGTTTTTTATTACAGCCATTAATCAATAATCTTATGGAGTCAAGTTGTGTGAATGTTTTCAAAGAGCACACATCACATTGTAAATGACAGAAACGTTTAGATATAGAAGAAATTCTTTGCCCAAACTGTACCATCCAAAGTTTTCGGGTAAGTGAAAATAATTTATATAATGACTCTATTATGAACTAAAACTGAGAAATTCTTAAATGGTATTTGAAGAAACAAACAAAATATGATATGCAATGGTTATAGATATCTAAACTGTGTGTATAAATGCATCGTACTGTACCATACAAACATCCTGCACTACGAAAAGCTTTTCATAAAAGGGGGTTATATTAATCAAATTCACCCTAGTACTGTCATCCAGTGAAAATAAATTACTTTAGAAAATTGCTATGTCACGAGTTATTATAATAATTCTGGGATAGTTTCTTCATTGTGCCCTTTCTAACGGACATATTATTTTCAACCAGAAACATTGCATAATTCTAAACACAGAATCATATCAAATATGGGAAGTGGTGTAAGACAAATAGTTATATATTTTTAAAAGTAGTTTTAAGAAATGGTAAGGTTTTCTAGTGGCTTCTTAACATCTAATCATATGGATAAAACTCTTGAAGAAATAATGAACTTGTGACCCTATACATATATGAATATCAATTCAATCAATACTCTTCAAAATCTATGTTAAATAGATAGACGTACACTCTGTAATAATTGCAGTATTAATGCTAAAAATAAACTGGCAAGCATAATTCGTGATGAAATTACTTAAGTAAGTTTTTAACACTTAATTACTTCCTTAATGCCAATTTGGCAGGCACGCAAATGTATAAATATAACTAAAGTATACTTGTAAAAGTCCTGCTGCTTTTATACTTTTTCACTTTTTCTTTCATAACGGACGGTGGTTTGACTTATTGAGTGATTGTTCAGATATATAAAACCGTATAAAAGATCTGCATTTTTAAAAGCACACAGGATGTACTGTTCCATTCTCTTATTCGCAGGTAATATGTATTAATATAATCATCTTCATTGTCTGCAAGTTCATAGTAAGTAATACAATAATAAGCTATAAAATGTAGCACATCTATTTTTCTTTCTTAAGTCATTATTGTGCTATTCCAAATTCTATTCTTTTTCTGAGATCTGAAATATTGGAAACATGAATGTTGTTAATATTTAACATTAGGTACAAAATTGAATGTTTGTGAATATTTTCCTAGTGAAAATGGTTATGAAAATTTCATTTTTCACTAATTATTCAAAAACCTAGGCGTATTTCTAAATGAAAACCCATGTCACATTTGTTGTTAATATGGAAACGTGGATAAAATATTGAGACAAATAGAGAAGTAACTTCCTTAACTGTGTTTACACATGAAGCTAATTTTGATTGACGAAATTAGTTCCCCAAGCAAATAAAGATAATAGCCATGAAAAGAGGTTATCACATTTTTGAGGAAGCTACCGTTTGTTTTAAACACATACGGGCATAGTTGTTGTTATTGCGTAAATAAGAAACTCCCACTTCACTCAAAATTTGGCTTGGCATAGTTGATGGTACAATTCTGGGTTCTCAATTCTTTGACGAGGCCATCCATATACAATGCGTATATTGAACTAACTTGAGTGCAAGCTATCCCTAGACCCATAGCTTTATATGCAGATCTAAAGAAATCCGATCTTCTGAAAAATGATTTCCTTTTTCAACAAAATAAGATATTTGCACATTACATAGTTCCTATTCCAACTGAACTGGAAGAGGTTTCTCCAAGTAATTGGATAGTCATCAGGAAGGAAGTGGCCAATCAGATTATCAGATTTCACACCTCTTGATAAATGTTTGTGGAGATACTTGAAAAGTAAAGTATACTTTAACGGGTTAGTAATGTTGGAAGATTAGAAAGCAAGAATTTGTGTAAAAATGAGGCATATGTTCAGAAAGATTTCGTTTACCGCGTCAAGCATTGTCAGTTTGCTAATGGTGCATAATTTGAATTTTTCTTAGTTTTTCTTCTGCAACTTTAGATCACAGCATGTTAAAAACTGTACTCATTAGAGGTTCGTAATGAGAAATGTGGGTTGTTATTTAAGAGAAAATATTGATGTCAAATTTCAGGACCAAAATCAAGACAACTGTATGAAACGATTCTAACTAATATGAATCCTTTGAATGTATTGTGCTTATGGAATTTATTCACTACATTTTATACAGCAGCGCTCAAAAGTCTGTACATATCTGCCAAGTTTTTTTTCGTGGTGTACCAAACTTGGCCATAAGTCATTATTCACTTGTCATGGCCGGGGGACAGGTATCTATTTTTGTGTGTGTAAAGTGTCCAATGGCTTTCACCGCTCGCCGTAAACGTGACTCGGGCTCGTCAGAAGAATTCTCATTATCCACTGGCGAGTTTCGAACCCTCCACTTGAACTAAAATGTTACACATGAAAATTAGTACACCAAGCCATAATTGGAGCTTAGTTTAAAATATACAGGTTATTCCATAGAAGTTGTGGCGTACTAATGCGATATTTCGTTAAATGACACCCTGAATATTTTTACATTTTGGGATTGTCATCGAGAACACGATTTCTACTAAGTAAATCTTTAAAGTAAAAGAAAATGTACGTCTCCATATTAAAAAAAAATTATTTTGTTCGTTTGTTGGTTTCCTTTTTACATATTACATACCTATCAGTTTATTGATTGGTAACTATCGGTTTGCCATTTAAACAAGTGTAACTTTAATATGTCACAACTTTTTGGAATAACCTGTATATTTCACATCGGCTTCCAATGATGGCTCCTTATCGCCAATTTTCATTTCTAAAACTACTACTACTCATTAAAATACAATTTCAAGTTAATAAATTGACAGCTTGTATGTGCAACGTTACTTTTGATTAATTATGTATTATTTACCTTCAAATTTATTTGGAAATTCTAGTAAATAAAATAGAAACATATATATAAATGATATGAAATGCAAATGTATATATAAATATATATATCTTATTGGGTTTGAATTATATTTTTGTAACAATCAGATAACAGATTTAAGTTGCGTAAGCAACAATAGCGATCCTCTAAAACACTGTAATCAGAAATGGAATCTATACAGGTATATACAGTTTGACATAGGTTTGGAAATTAAAGTATTTCAGGTAATTTGTAAAATTATTGTGTTACTATTATTTTACCACGTTATGTAAATTTTGTTAAAAAAATATTTTATATATTACGATTAATGATTATGCATTAATCTATATGTATAAAGATTGTGAAGCAATAAATACATGTACAATCCGACACATGTAAACCTGGACGATTGGCAAGAGACGAGACAGTATTACCATACAGATTACAAGCGATATTGAACCTTACGGGCATTCATCTGTTTACTTGCAATAAAAACAGGCAGCCAGATCATAAAAAAAGTAGATCCATTCAAGGATTTTTATAAAAGAAACTTAACTTTTAAAACAAGGACAGTGTTGGAATTTGGTCTAAAATATAAATAAATATTTATTTTTCTGGAAGGGTAGTCCAGCTATTTCACAGGTGTTCCTATCGAAAAACTTGGGCACCTGGAATTCGTATAATTGCCGCTTATGCAGAGCATTAAAAAAGCAAAGCCTTTTGGGGAAGCGTTGTTATCTAGATTAGTCGCTTTTTACCGCTCTATTTTCTTTTAGTTATATTGCTCTAATATAGCTTACTACAGGATGTGAACTTCTTTGATTTTTGATTTTATTGCCAGTGATAAGAATTATTTTCGTTCTTTTCGTAAATAAAATTCATTGGGGAATATTGCCAAATATGGTTCGGCCTGATATTTCCCGATGACTAACAATTCCTTCACCAATAATAACACTGATCAACAAAATTTCAGATTTATTTTGTCCTACCAGGTAAAGTGGGTAAACTTGGTAGTACTTTTTACACTTATTTCATATATGTTTTCAGAATTTTTCTATCAGGCAAGGTTTCAGAGTGACAAAGCAATGAAATTTTGTGAAAGTATATATTATATAATGTGTATAAATGCACAAAGTGATATATTTACTTGGAAAGTGTGCTGATATTTCACTTTCGGCTGTACTTTGCATCAGAAACATCTCTCTTCAGGGTCCAGCAATAGCCTCCCAACATAGCAGGGCTCCATTTGCCTTGGTATCTCTTCTCCAAGAGTAGAATGTCCTGGTGAAATCTTTCGCCATGCTCGTCACTGACTGCTCCAAGGTATTTTAGGAAAAAGTCCAAGTGCAAGTCAAGAAAGTGTATTTTTAGACTCATGCTGCAACCCATGGCCTTATATGAGGCCAGTAGATTGTTAACAATCTCTACGTAGTTTTCGGCTTTACGATTTCCCGAGAAGCCGTCGCAAAACTCCTTAAAAGACAACCATGCTGCTTTTTCAATTCCATGTAGAGCTTCAACAAATTTTTCAACTCGATGTAACTGTCTGATCTGGCGTCCCACAAAAATAGCTTCCCTTACCTTAGCATCACCGATCTTAGGGAACTTATTCCTCACATATGCAAACCCACTGTTAGTTTTATACATACATACCTTTGACATAGTTTTCCATCAACCCAAGCTTAATGTGCAAAGGGGGCAAATATATTTTTTTGAGGATCAACAATTGAGGTACCAATGACATTCTTATTTCCTGGTGTCAGTGAAGTTCGTTTTGGCCACTCTTTCTTTTTATAATGATTTTTCCTATCCCGACTGTCACATTCACAGAGGAAACAACAATACTTTGTGTAACCGAGTTGCATGCCGAGCAAAAGGCAATTCTACAATGTAATCCGGCTTCTTGGAGCCTCCGTAGCAACACTTACGTGTTTTTGGCGCCTGCTGCTAATTTCTGCAGCGATTTCCGGCGCTGTTCTCTTTCTATTTCCTTTGCTTGTTATTACTATTGTACGATCTTCGGCTGTTGTTGTTACTTTGGGCCTTCCAGTTCTTTTTTTGTTTGACAAAGTACCAGTTAAGCGAAATTTTTTAATGTACTACGTCAACTGTTCTTCTGTCTAATTTTAACTCTTTGGCAATTTTTCTACTACTTTTGCCACTTTTATGATAACCAATAATCAATGCACGAATTTCCATCGATAACTCAGATTTCGCATCGCATCGCAAGTGCTCTTTTTCGTCAAAATATACTAAACTTTAACTACAGATGTTAAACACACAAATACGAAAGGAGAATTGACTAATAAATGAAATAAATATGATATATTCTCCAGAACACATCCTAAAAGAGCTTGCTGTTTCGTTGTAACATAATCACTGTGCGATTTGCCCGTATCTGCATATATTGCTTTGGGCGTGCCCGAATGATTGTTAGACTTTTGTGACGGTGTTATTATATTAGCAGCCGTAGTAAATATTTCTCCAAAATAAATTGCTATTTATTCTCGTGTATTAGTATATATGTAATATATTATATGTTCATTTCAACAAAGAGGTATTCATCGGAAATAAGTATAAAAATAGAGGTGGGTAAATACTTTTGCGCGGTAGTGTATGTATAAGCCGTCGATGTTTTTTTTCATGCTTTATACGTAAACACGTGTTTGGGGAATTCACGTATTCCCGCATGTGTGGTCCCGAATTAATTAATACTTTGTGCGGGAGGAGTAATCCAAACAGTGTGTTTATTGTGCCTCGCCACAGTCCTTGCAATCTTCACTAATGCTTTATAAACTTAATATTGTAGAAACTACGTTTGTGCATACAGGCGAAGTATCTTTTATAAATAATGCTCATTTTCGTATAGGTTTAGTGCGTATCGCCCAGGTTTATTTTGGAGCACTATACATACGTTTTTGAATGTCACGCAGAGAAACACAATACAATGTTAGATACAATTATTATGTCCACTTCAAATATAATTTCCATACTAGGTTATATCCTTAACAAATTATATTTTGATTTACTATATTTGGTTAAACGATTTGAAAAACTCCTTTTGGTACAACGTATCGCATTAAGCAACGCTGTCTCTAAAATCCCTCCGCTTAACGATGTCAATAAAAGTCAAGCATAACACGATATCTGACTACAACGCCCGCGATGCGAATTTTAAGAATAGGTTATTTTAGTACAATTGTTTCATCTTGGCGCTCTGGAGACAATTGAGGCCCGTCATCGAAAGAAAACTTATTTTGCATAAACACACCTACATCACCAATACCGCCATGTAACAGGTATTTTAAATATTTATGTAGATCAGCACGGGTTTTAGTTTCTGATGATCAAAACTAGTAAGATAATGGTAATGTACGTATGTATGTTTCTATGTATGCACGTACGGCTACAAGATATTTCTTTGGCGTTTTTCTTATCCAATTTTTTCAAGTGTGTACATATACACAATTTTTAGAATACAACAAGTTTAAATATATTCTAGTTTCTTGAATAATTTACAGGAGTAGTTAGTTGATCTGCTGTATATTTCGTTTACTATCAAAACAAAGTTGAAAATTATGGAGAAGTGTTGATTAATGATTACTAAATGAATAGAGTATATTCCAAAATGAGCTATAGAAACAATTATATTCCTAGTATTTAAAGTTGGGAAAGATATTATATATACACTAACTATATTTAAACCAATCCAAACTATTTCTTTATAAAATAACATTTTTGTAATATAATACTACTAAGAATAGATAAAATGTCATTGTTTATCGTATTGTAAATCCGTAGAAATTACTATTGCAAGTGCAAGTGATGTAGTACTAAAAAATGCATTGCATAAAATGAGTGTTTAATGATAAAAAATGTGTTATGAATGTGTGAGTTAAATAAGTGAACTTATTTTTGGTTAATAATGACTGGCACAATTTCTAGAAAAATAACTAGGAACCTTAGCATATTAATGGAAGGTATCGAAATTATTTAGGATATTTGTTATTATATTACTAGAGAGGGGATTTTGTGCAGCATAAAATGTCAAAATATGTGCATACATATCTATTCAAATCCTTTTTAAAATATGCAACAATAGGCTTTACAAGATAAACATCCCAAAAATTCTTATTTATAAAAGATACTTTGCCGGTATGCACAGATGTGGTTTCTTAAAGAAAAAAAGGTCTACATTATAAAAATATGAAGTTTATAAAACATAAAAAACATCAAAGGCCAATACATATATCCTAGCGGCTTACTTCAGTTACACAGTTCCAAGTTTTTTATTTATTCTAGATATAATATTGTATATGTATTTTATTGGAATATTTCTTAGTGTAGCCATTCAATTGACACTATTCTTTTCCGTTATATTATCCTCCATTTAAAATTACATTTTTGTGTATAAATGAAACTGAAATATTATTGGAGATTTATATAATTTGTTATACTTTATTTCGATTTTCTGGTATTGTCTACATGTTTACAAGTCAAATGAAGAGTGAATATGTTAATTTAATAAAAATTCAACTTTCTGTTAATAAGTGTCTGTCGGCAATATTTAGATACTAAATAAAATATAGGTCATAAACAAATATATATTTGAACAGTATTTAAAACAAACACCAAAACAAGTATACAGTGCGGACGTAAATTGTGCCCCTCCCCTCTCGTAACTTTTGAAAGGAGTGAGATAGAGAAACGCAACAAAGACGAGGTGAATTAGAGGCAAATTGCGATATTTTGGTTATATGCACTGGACTCAAAACGTAAGACAGATGGCGTTGTTCCCTTTAAAATTTTAAATGGAAAGTATGTTCATATAAAACCTCATTTGTAAGATATTTCTATTATGTTTACGCCTATGTAAACAGTTTTACAATTTTCTTTCTTTAAATTCTAAAGTACGTTTCCTAGGAAACATGCACCATGAAATAAATACGAGGGTTGTCAGAAAGGTAAAGTACCTCTAACTTTATTGCGGATATGTTCGTTAAAACATAGAAAATCGTAAAACTGTTTACATAGGCGTAAACTCAATAAAAATATCTTACAAATGAGGTTTTATATGAACATACCTTCCATTTAAAATTCTAAAGATAACGTTTTGAATCCAGTGCATCTCGCTATAACCAAAATATCATAATTTGCCTCTAATTTCACCTCGTCTTTGTTTCGTTTCTCTATCTCATTCCTTTCAAAAGTTACGAGGGGAGGGGGACACAATTTACGTCCGCACTGTATATACCGCTATTGAAACTGAAACACATCTGCTGTTCGTGTTGTGCATTGTGGTCTTATATTGATTATTATACACGTTTTTGTTAATTTTTTAAAAGAATATCTTTATTGCCCCTGTTACAAATGGAAATTCGTCAACTTTAAATTAAACAACAATTATAAATGAATTTCATAAATGTCCTTTTTAATGTAAACGTATGTATATCAATAACTATAGCAAATATTTGAAAATATCTACTTAATAGACAAGAATTTAATCATCCACTATTCGCATACGATGCTGAAAATATTATTGGCGTATAAAAAGTATGATCTAATTATCATTTGTGAAGGAATTGTCTAGAAATATCACACCCAAACATAAGGAAATATTCCCCAATGTATTTATGTGTTGTATTTATGAGAAGAAGGAAAATATTTCTTATGACTGACAATAATTTATATTTTAGAGGAAATTCGAACACCTTGTCCTGTTTTAAAAGTGTTACATGGATTACATTTTCTTACAATACCTTTGCACCTCATCGAATAGCACCATTTTACCTGTTGGAACAGTATCTGGTACAAAAATTGCATAATTGCCTCATTACCGAATCGAACTATTGAGACATGATTGGTTTTATCAAGCACCTTGCAAGCAATTAAATAAGATTTGCGCGACTGGTCTTCACTAAAGCAACCAATCATTAAATTTGCAACATACCGCTCACAATCATCTGTAGTTTCATCCACAATGAAACAAAGATACTTGTTTTTAATAATTTCCTTTATATGTCCTATCGTTTCAAGATACCGTCATTGACACACATTTGGCTGAGTGTGCTTTCATTTTGCACCTGCTTTTTACCATTTATTTGTCCAAAAAATGACTTATCTGTGATTTTGAAGCTTTTCTAGTGGGATATTGGCTTTAACAAGAGCATTACATAATGCAAAATCGAATTCTTCTTGCTCATTTTTTCCAGATGTTTCCCAAAGTAAAGATTTTGACAAAAGTGTCGAGGAAAATTTGGTTTTCTTCAATTTCTTTCTAATTTTCCTTTATGGTTTTAGCACAGCGAAAATAGATTTTTACCAATGAATCAGATTTACGCCAAAGTGAAAAATGCACCATTGCTTTTTACCAACAGATGGCGTGTGAAACAAATCAAAATTTTACTATATTGTAGTAGGATACGCATAAAGAGGGGAAATATGCATCAAGTATCAAAATATGCATTATATCGTTAAATATGCAAAGTACGCAAAAATAATTGGCGCAAAATAATTGCATTTAGTGCAAGTGTAGTCTAAAAAGTGAAGGATACTCTTCAACTATTGAAAATAACCCATAGCATTTTGCATAAAATCCGCTCTCTAGTTATAACTGCAAGATGCCTTGAAAAGAGGGTTGTATAGTGGTATATTAGTTTTATGGTTGTAATTGCAAAAAGAAAATGTAATTATATATTAATCATAAGTATGTCCTCTCCGTAAATCACTGTTTTTATTTATTATTTTTGTTTCATTATTATTGGTATTACAGTTTTCAAAATAATTGTATACTTTTATATGTACACGTACTTATTTAAAAACGGTTCGTTTAGACCTTTAAAAGATCTTTAACAAAGATGTATGGAACCGCTTAAATAACTACGACATTATCGGAAATTATGTCTAGTGAAATTATGTTCATTTCTTCAGTACGTGTTTCTTCGTCCTTTTAAATACACTTTATGCTTTGGATAACCCTAGCAGTAACAACAAGTAATCCAGTCGAGTAAGATTGGAGGAACGCGCTGGTCATTCAATTTCACCCATTCTTCCATCACACTACCATTTATGCTGTATTTCCACAAAGTTTTGATAACAGGACGTGTAATTATTAGAACTACAGAAGAAATGAACATAATTTTATTAGACATCATAGCGTGGATTACAAGAGCATTCAGAGAGATTGGTTTAGTGTCAGAAAGTCAATAATGTCCATTTTGATCGTCTCATACACGAAGTTCCTTTATTTTATCTAATTATATTTGTTTTTCTCACCAATTAATTGACTTTATACGTAATGTACAGTATTTAGAAGAAAATAAAAAATGAACAAACACGCAATTTTAAATCATTTTGGAACTAGGAAACGTTAACATTTTTCAAATTCAAATATTTCACACCCCAAGCTTTAGAGTTTGTTGAAACCGTGTTGTCGAGGACAACCCAAAATATGAAAACGTGGAAATATACAGGGTGTGCTATATAAAAAAATATAACTTTAGTACGTGACAACACCCATTATACATAAAATTTACTTCCAATAATATTTACGTGTTTCGATTCATTTGGCCATCACTGTATAGATAAAAAACCTTTTACAAAAAATTTTGTGGTAAGTCTTTGATAGCGTAATATCAGTCTTAGTGATAATTCGCATTTAGTCTAAGTTCACAAGCGTATTTGAATGTGTCCTTTTTAAATGGCGTTATTTATTATGCATGTCACAAAAATAGTTCTCGCTTAGCAAGGGATTCACTTAACGATCGAGTGGTGAGAACAGTTCTCGGTCGTTAAGTGAGGGTAATCTGTATATCACACCGATTTAGTTTAATAATTCTATTGATTTGTAAAAGAAAGTTATTAATACTATTGTGTTGCGTTTTAAAAAAGTAATGTTGCGGTTAATATAATGCATAAAATCCCGCCTTTGAACTTTTTCTTTTTAAAATAACTGCTGCTACATTGCATTTTATATGAATAGCAAGCACATCATATTTTTCTTCGTGGGTTACCTATTGATTATAACATCTTTATAACGTTAATAGAAACTGTTATAAGTAATTTATTTTATAATACAATTAAATAATAAAAGAAGCAGTGGATATGTACCTATAATGTTTTGCATCTTGTCTTCGCTGTTGATCTCCTAAATACATACTGGAAATTCTATGTACGCATAACTCAACGCATTCGCAATTAAATTACACCTCACGCGTGTAAGATATTATTTATCTCTTGCCTATTATATTATTTTGTTATCGATGCGGCGCAGATAAGGTAAACGAAAGCGAGTACGCATGTATGTAGTGTGCGAAGTTTAGAGCAAGTGCCAACGTGTTCTATCAAGACGCAGCCACATCAAATCGGAAAAAGAATGAAATAAAACAGAACGCATGTGCGCGTGGTCGATGAAAAGCGGCAGTATCGGGGTATCAATTAACTTATTGACACATTTAAGAATTAAAAATACTGGACGTGCATGTATACACAGATCGTAGAAGTATAGCACTATACACGGACAAATATGCATAGTTAACTTATCGACCGAAAAAAGAACTAAAGAGAAGCAAATATTTACACAATTATTCATGCAATCCTATAAACAAACATTATTAATGTGTAATAACAGGTCTACTCTCTGGTAAACATTAAGTTACTGAATTACGTAAATATTTTAATAAATTTTTCTACCTCTACCAACCTGATCTTATTCTAAATTTATTAATATTTGTATGTACAAGGGCGCCTACACTTTAGCTAAGTCTCCCATGACATTATTAATTGCCGTAAAATAAATATTTAAATCAAAATTATTTTTGGATTAGACTCCTAATTTAAATTGAAGGACGGTTTTTTTACTTACCAAAAGTTGCGTTACACACTTTCCTAACAATAGTGATCTGGCCTGGATCTCCGGGATTATTCCCATTCCTCCTCCTATCACCGTCCCGCTTCCCACCTTTCCTCTTCGCTTCTTTCTTCCTCAACATCGGCGTCCTATAAACGGTATAACTGTAGGAGCCGTCACTTTTCAAAAACAAGAAATATTCCTTCATCTTCCGTATGTTGGCTTTGACTAGACGGGATTCGTGTTTCGGTTCGCAGTTCTGCGATCTCCTGCTATAGATGAACGTGAGTCGTACCGTTTCCGAGTTTCCGGGTTCTTTACTCTTGAACACCTCCATTATTCTAAACGTAACACTATAGTTCGCGTTCACGGTTCGGTTCAGGCTCATACTTTCCGCTCTCGCCAACATGACCGTGTCGGCTATGTAAGCGTTCCTGGCAAGATCTTGTTTTTGGCAATGATTGTTGGGCTTCCTCTTTTTCCTCTTCTGCCTGTGCTTCCTTTTGGGTGATCTTTGCAATCTGTTTATGATCGCGTGCGTCGGCCTAGGAAGAGTTAGATCTGATGGTGGAATTTGCGGAGTCAAATCGACGCTGGTAGTCGACAGTGACGTGGTGATTGCGTGGGGAAGATTCAGTGGTGGTTCAATGTTTCGATTTGTTTCGCTCTCGTTTTTCGCGTTGATTATACGTACGTCAATCCATGCTTTCGATTCCGGAACGTTTCGGTCAGATTCGATTAGTGCAGCTTGATCCAATCGTCGCAGCTTCCTGGCGTGTCTGATCTTATGCCCTGATCGTCGATATCTATCATCTAAGTTCGCGCGGTTCTTCTGTTTCGATTCTACGCTCGCATTCCTCCTGTATCGCTGTTGGTGTCTTACGCTAGCAGTAATGTTGCTAGTATCATCGCTCTTTGAGGCGGCAACGAGTCTATCGAGAAAGAGATTGTTGGAACGCGATTCTAAACTATTTGAGGTATGAGAATTTTTCTTGCTAATGTCCGTCATCGCCAATCTATCTATGCGGAAACCAGAACAACTCAAAAACGCTACGATCACTAGTAATACAAAACATACACATTTTTCGTACGATAATTTACACATGTCTAGCGGATGTGTATTTTTTTTGAACGATATTTCGCTTATTGGTCGCTTCTCGTGACTCCCCGTTGAGTCTTTCACGGCGCCCTCTCGCTGCGAAACTTGATCACGTTGGCCACTTCCAAGTGGTGATGCCCAGTTCCAAGTTTCTCAAAATCCTGTGGACTCGTCATCTTTCACAGATGACCAAATTATGTCCAAGCGAACAATACGAGCGGTGCTCACATTGTTGCGTGCAAGCTGCCTTATAAGAAACTCCTCATCGTTGTTATTAGTTTTACTATTGCTACTTGTAAAACTACCGCTGTATCCTGATTGTTCTTCTCCGCCTCGCAGTTGTCTTCGGTGATCCTCGACTTCGATCTTGATACAGTTATTCTTTACCATCAAGAATATCCGCGCAATATACGGTGATTCCCTCTGGCATTTGTGTGTTAGTCGATACAAATCAAAATTGTTAATTCACGACGACGGAGATTAAGTTACGAATGACAAAAAATATATTGAGTATACGGTATAGAAATAATTGTTAATATCTATTATACAAACAACCGATAAATACAGTATTTCTATTAAATACGCGAATTGAGATTATTAGTTAACAATTAAAGCAAATGTCACACAGAGCAACAGGCGTGAACTATTCGAACGATGAAATTCGGAAAATTCAAAATTGAAGCGACGAAAGGAGAACTGAGCGCACTTTTGAATTTTACAATACAACTACTATTACAACTACCGCTGCGACAGCGTGCGCACTCGATGTAGTAGACCGGGTTATAGACAGACTCACTCGGTCGGCTGTGCAACTGTGCGATGCTCGCGGAAAGGAAGTTCAAACCGCACTGAGACGAGTCCTCTTCATAGCATCTGGTGGCGGACGCCCAAATCAACTCTCAGATTACTTGATGTGCAGATAGACGTTGCTTCCAATAAGAACGTCGCGACGCTTTTTATTTTCTCATTCGCTCTGTTTTATTTTGAAGCGGGCTTACCCGAACTGCTCGCGCGGCGTAGTGTGCACCTTCTCTACCTTTTTTTGTTGCTTTTCTCGTTCGTTCGTCGTCCTTATTATTAGTCAATCGCCTGCCGTACTTATCAGATGATATTGTAACAATTAAATTCACACACAACACCCGACACTATTATTTAATTAAGTGCAGCATCGTTAATTAATTGGTGAAACATTGTTCCTTAATTTATCAGGTTATTCCCTATATAGCAGGTGTGGCCTTAGGGGCTACTTATTCTGTAAAATATAGTCTGCGGGCAACTATGAATATGGGCAAACAATTTTAGGATTTTTCAAATTTTTCATAGATATTTTAATAAATAATTAACAAGAATTTCAATTAAAAAATATTACGGTAAAAAAAGAACACAAATAATTATATATTTTTTTACTTTATGAAGCACAATAATATTTATTAAATTAAAAAAATTACAACGTAAAGAAATAAATACACAAAATTTTTTTTTAGCAAATAAAGAAAAAAAATAATTATAATTTTTTGAGATGAAATACTTACTTACTTTAAAAAAATACACTGTAAATAAGGAAATGAATAAAAATGTTTAATTGGACGAAACATTGCATAAGTGCAGCACGTTTTTCAAAATTTGGCTCATGAACTTAAGGCAATTCTCAAACATGATTCCAAATGTTGATCTGTTACTTGCGATCGATGTTTTGTTTTGATCCCATTCATAAAAAATGAAAATGCGGGTTCACATAAATATGTTGATCCAAAGAAGGCATTGAGACGTGCAACAATTGTCCAAATATTTGGATATTTATTTTTATTTACCAGTTTCCAAAAATTACAATCTGAAACCAGTGACTTAAGATTTATGTCGCATTTAATATTTATTATTTCTTCTTCCGAGCATGCATGTGTAGTTTCTGAACTACATTTTCAACATCGATGCTGTCATAAATTGAGCAAGGCAAAGAACTGGCAATATCTTCAAGTTCACTTAATGATAGAAATCTTCTTTCAAATTCTTTTAGAAGCAGTGCAATAATATCGGCATATTTGTTGTAAGTATATTATTTTTATTTTTAGACTCATCAGCCAGATTTTGATAATGCTTTAAATCACGACGTTTTAATTGCATTGCAAGCATATTTAGTTTCTCTTTAAATGATTACAAAATGCTTATCATATCTACTATTGTTTTACCTTTACCCTGTAGTTGCAGATTTAATTGGTGTAACTTGTCACTAACATTGTAGAAAAAGGCAAGATCAAGAAGCCTTCTTGGTCATTTAATTGTGGATACGAATCACCTTTAGTTTGTAAATATGAGCAGATTTGTGGCAGAAATTCTCTAAATCTTGTTAAAAATGTAGCACGACTTAACCATCTTACGTCAGTATGTAGTCAGTATGTTCATAGCCGCATTCTTTCAGCGAAGCGCGAAACTCACGACGCGACGTGACAAACTTTTAGATCTTATGGAATTTACTATTTTAAATGCAACACCCATAATATGATCGAATTTCAATACTTTTAAGCATAGCACTTGAGTATGTATAATACAATGATAATCCATAAAATTTGGAATGTGTTCATCACCTTTACAGAGAGCAACGAAACCACTTTTATTACCGATCATTGCCGGAGCCCCATCAGTGGTTATTGATACCAACTTGCAAATTGGAAGATTTCTGTTCTACGCATAATTGTATTTCGCGATAACGACATATTTATGATGGATTCCATTATTTCCGATTTATTTTTTAAAATTTTGAAGCAACACTTCACCAGCTTTAATAAAAGCCTCCTTCCATACTTCCCGGTATTGAAACTGTTTATTATGTTTAATTAAAGTATCAGCAACTTTGAATGAGGCAATGGTAGTAGTCTTCGAGTTAGTATTGTATTTGAAAAAAAAACTATTTTGTTGCTCAGGTAATTGTGTCTTCAGTTGTTGCTTTTTGGCATTTCTTATCGCAGTACCACGTGGATAATCTTCTTCATAGTTATTGTGAGCTGCTAGAAAATGTCTTTCAACATTTGCTTTCAAAGGCAAAGCTACTGTTGCATTGCAGATAAAACACACATTTCTTTCATCATAGTAAAGAAATAATCTTCTTCCCATTCACTATGATAATGATATGTTTTGTTTTTTTTTCCGGCCTGTACTTGGTTTATTTATTCTAAAATAATATTAATAACATTTAAAACAATAATTAATGACTAACATACCTGCTTCTGTTCGCTGAATGAATAAATTAAAAAAACTAAAATTGAAAGTAAATATAAGTGCACAAACACGGGGTAACAAGTGGATTGAAGTCAGGGGCTATCACTTTACTGTCCGACAAATGATTTTGTGCCACTTTGTGTGATTGTCATTTATATGCGCATGCGTTGCAACTACAATTAATTTAAAAGTTGACATTCATTTGCATTGTTCATCGGGATAAATACAAACAGTATGGGTACGTTGCACAGACAGTCTATTATTGTAAGAATAAATTATCGAATTAAGATTTTCAAACATTAATTTAAGTGAAAGCAAGTTGTTCAACTTTAGCTTCGCGGGCTACTTTCAAAACCTTTGCGGTCGACGTGTTGGCCACCCCTGCTATATAGTGTGCTTGAAAGTACAGTTATATTCTATACAATATTGGACAAATACAGAAAAAAAATCAGGGCTCTTTACTGTGCAATATTTATAATTATAACAATGATATTTTATAATACAATGAAGGCATTCTTTGAATTCGTTATCTAAAAAATTATTTATTTGGTATAATTTGATCCATAAAAATAAATAATTGGAGGAAAGAGGTCTAAACTAGAACAATACTCACCCACAGGAAATGTCTAATGTGGGGATATTATTTCCAATGAGAAAATCTAAACGTAGACATTTCATTAGTATTTACCCATGACTTTTAGTATGCTGAGGTTTATTCTAGAATACAGTATGGTATCCTCTTATGGGTGCTTCAGCAGGGACGCAGAACGTTTTGATTGCGCAAAAAGTAACAGTTTAGAAGCATTTGCGGAGCACTTTTTACCGAGTCTTGTCGGCCCTTTTTCGAGCGATTTAAGACTGTCACTACCTTGAATATATAGGGTGGTTGATTTTTCATTGTGTACTCATTATTTCCGTGGGAATCAAACTATTTAAAAAAAAATTAAAGACAACAATAGTTTGCGCTCTTTCCAATCGGGTAAGGTAGATTTCTGTACTTTCAAAAACAAAAGGGGAGCGAATGAATTAAATTGAACACCTTGTATTTCTCTGCATATTTAGATAATTTATTAAATTCTGAATGCAGGGACGCTTTTATTTCTTTTCTTTAGGCAATAAATAACATAGTAATAAAAGAAAACGCAAATTACATAAGTAGGCTTTAGAAATGTGAAATGTTGACATAATTTATTTTGCAGAGCTCAGGATGTGCATCAACAAAAATGATGGACATTTTGAACAATAGTAGGATACTTTTTGATTTTTTGTTTTTCCTTTGGTGTAATAAATTCATTGCCTATTATGAACTTTGTGTTTTTGATACTGCCTAAGGAGAAGAAATAAAAGCGTCGCTGCACTCAGAATTTCATAACCTATCTAAACATGCAGAAAAACACAGGGTGTACAATTTAAGAAAACCATACTGTCATTCGGTCTTCTTTTGGTTTTGAAAATATAGGAATCTATCTTACTTGACTGGAAAGAGCACAAAATATTGTATCAGATATGTCCCTGAATTTTTTTAAATGCTTTGATTCTCACGGAAATAATTAATGCACAATGAAAAATCAACCTCACTGTATATGCTCGTACTACAGCAGAGGTGCCGAACCTATGGCACGTAGAAAAATTTCGTTTGCACACAGGAAAAAATAGTTGCTTTTCTATTTTTTTTTTTGTCAATTATTTCTTACTTTTCTTAATAATGAATTCATAATACCAACTTTTTTTATTTAAATAAAATATATGTATTTTGATTCGAAACAGTTGTGGTTAAATCTTGCTGCATAATTAATAATTTCGCGATTTTCTCAATTTAAAAATCAACGTTTTCGCAGACGCAACCAGAGTTGATGAACTTGATTCTGAAATTTGGAGGTGAAACTTTATTAACATAAGGGAAAATTTAGAGATTATTGATTGTTGAAGCAAAATTATTAAGGGCAACCGATTCCGGAGTTCAAATTTTTAACACAATTAGCGTCGGCTATTTCAACTATATTTTCGTCCACATATGCATGCGAGTCTCTATTTTCAGAAATGAATTTCATAAAAAATAATTCAACGGATGGATCTAGTTCAGCAAGCATATTTAGTATTGGAGGGATGTTTAAAAATTGTCAATTTTCATTTGTAATTAATAACTATTGTATTTGTGGTCAAAGGAATTTTTTTCCTATACAGGCTGTTCAAGGGGTTATTAAACATCTTAAGATAAGGTAATTAACGTAAAAATATCTTAACAAAGTTGCATAATAACAGAGATATTAATGTTAAAAAAAGTTTTGTAGTTTTTTAAGTGGTGATTAAGCATATTAATTTAGACAATTTTTTTATGTTTCTCATGGAATCCATTTCACACTAGTTGTTCAAAGTTATCGCCGTGTTGCTGAACACAATGTCTCGCTCGACGTATCCATGAATTGGCATAATTTACTAGGGGTTGCTCTTGCCGTCGAATTGTCGTAGCAGCTGCTTCGACGTGGTTACGAAGGTCATCTAAATCAATTATGTCGTTAGTGTATACCATGGTCTTCAGAACGCCCCATAAGTATAAATCAAGGGGTTAAGGTCGTGTGACCAAGGAGGCCATGGCATAGAACCACCTCGACCTATCCACTTATTTTCAAACACGTTATCTAAATGTTGGCGAACTTAACGATTAAAATGCGGCGGTGCGCCATCGTGAACAAACCACATTTGTCGACGTACATTCAAACGAACTTCTTCCAATAGTTCCGTCAAATGATTTTGCAAAAACAAGAGATAATCATATCCATTCATCCGATTTGGCAACACATATGGACCAATAAGTTATCCGTTGACCAGTCCGGCCCAAACGTTTATCAAAAATTTATGCTGGAAATGATTACGACGAACAGCATGTGAATCTTCCACAGCCCAAATATGAGTATTACGACAGTTATTTATGCCGTTACGTGTAAACGTTGCTTTATCAATCGCCAATACAATGGAAGAAAAGTTGGGAAATTCTACATGGTTTTGCAGAAAGCATGGGCATAACTGTAAACGTAAAGGATGATCTTCAAGATCCAATTGATTCTCGCGCAGTGTTCGCCAAACAATTCGGTTTGATATATTTACTTGGCGAGATATTTTTCGAGTACTACTAGAAGGATCTTCTTCGACAAGATTTAAGACTTCGTCTTCGGCATCCAAAATTCGTTGATGTCGGCCAGGACCACCATATCGACCTTGTTCGCAGTACACAATTTTCTCGTGCACGGATTACTAGAGTTGTGAATTTTTGTGGAATAGGTGTTGACCTGTTAGGAAACCGCTCAGCGTACAATCAACTTGCAGCAACAGAATTCTGGCGTAGTTCACCATGAATTAACAACATGTCATCGTATTCACTGTTGGTGCGATGGACCACTTTTTCTTTCCTTATTAGGATTTATTCGGAAAAATTTACGTCAAACCAGCAATGCAGTGACAACTAATGAAACAGCTTGACAGGTGAAAAAAGTTGCAGACATCAGCCTACTTAGTAAAAAATTCACTAATAACCTATCGTTTACGTATACTTTGCACAAGTTGTTGATCAATCGTTTTAGCCTTTTTTATGGTGGTTAATCAGCACTTGAAAATAAAGAAAAATAAAGACTACACAATTTTGTTTACATTAATATCCCTCTTATTATGCAACTTTGTTAAAATATTTTTACGTTAATGATTTTATTTTAAGATGTTTAACCGCCCCTTGAAAATAAAATCACAAGATTGTAAACACCCTGTATACTTTTCTCAACCAAATATTAATCATTACTTTAATAGCAATCAAATTTTCGTTGTACTAAGTGGTAAGGATTACAATGTGCCCATAATACGCGTATAATATTGATTCTTAGCATTTCCAAATCAGTTGTACACCATGTTAATTATATGGAATGAAACTTTCCTGTTACGTTAGGAAACCTAATAATTCAATTTTCCAGTGTTTAGAGCAAAGTTTCTTTTTAGAAAATATGTACATATGTAAATACAGATTTATATCATTGGACGTGGATTTATTTATATATGTTCTATATATTTTTTTATTATCGTCATTATAGTTGCAGCTATTCCTGGAAAGAATCCACTTTTAAATTAAATATTTACAAGTTCAACTATTTTTTCTATAAATAAGTACTTAGTCTTGGAAAAAAATGTTTGTAAAGGACTCAGGCTAATGGAATTGATATTGGCTTTTCCTATATTAATTTTCAAAGAAATTGTTTTAGTTTTATCTAATACAAATATCAGTATTCAGTTGAATGACTATTTCTAGGGATTTCCTATACCGAGTTCACGCGTTCGTACTGCGTATGGGGAGCCTAATGTGTGGGACAAGAAATGTACTAGATAAAGTTGAAGCCAACCATACATTCGCCATAATCCGCACAGGAAAATAGGTGTAAGGCGTATTCTGTTCTAACAAACTGAAACATCTAACCGTTTCTTTTACTCTTGACTGGAGCTAATCGGCAGAATTCACTGTGTATAATTTTGTGTTCGCGTGAATCGTAAATTCTTACAGATATTTCCATGGTATTTGATACAAGTTATTTTACGGAAAAAAATCATGAGAAATTAAACAGCTTTACTTATGGCTTACTTCTTTTTTTATAAATATATACCATCCGAAACTTTTGCGTACAATTCAACTATTAGCAACGTATGTAATGTAATAATTGAGAACTAACAATTTCTAAGCAAAATATATTGGCTGCACGTGTTCTCCTTAGACATACATAACATTGTTATTCTTCCTCAATTACACTTCTGAAATACTTTGTATATTGTAGTTTTAATTGTTAGAATACGTTTGAAGTCCAATTATCCTCCTAACTCAAGAGTCTCCTAATATTGTATTTACTTAATTTAGTGCAAATACAATTGATTAATTTTAGGTTACTTCTTATATCTCACAATGATGACTCGAAGAAAATTAAGACGCCATCCCAATATAATTTAACAAATAATGGGGTTTATTTTATAATTTTAATGCGAAATTGGAACTGAAGAAGTGGCGACTTGTAGTAATTTATTAAGGAAGGATACATAATAATAATATTTCTTTCTATGATGCATACATGAGTAGAAAACACATGAGAATGAAAAGCACACACATAATAGGATATTTTGAATTACTGATTAGATTATTTAACACTGTCTGTGAAAAAGCCACTAATCCTATTTATTTATTAAGTATCACTAGAAGACCGGACCGTTTACCAAACGGTAGGTCCTTGAGTTGGTTACCGACATTCCAAACCAACCCAAAGAATAC
>JARFOC010000625.1:130760-151056 GCA_031763485.1 Osmoderma eremita
TGTTTTGGCGAAACAATTGTTACTTTTATTTTTAATATAGTGAAGATTTATACAGTTTCAAGTGTTTTATTTACACATACCATTATGGCAGAAAACTAGAATCTATCCGATATTTAAAAAGGGTTTAAAATCAGAAGTTGCTAATTACCCATCCATACCAATTTTGTCCAACTTCGCCAAAGCCTTTGAAATTTTTTTATTTCACCATTTTTACGAACGTGTTAAGTCTTTCATTTCATCTTATCAGCATGGTTTTGTTCGTGGGCGGTCAACGGTTAGTAACCTTGTCACTATTTCGCAATTTGGACACGCGGGGTCAGATTGATGTGGTGAACACTGATCTTAGTAGCGCTTTCGACAGCATTAACCACGGGATTTTACTTGAAAAATTGGACTATTTTGGTCTTACCGCATCTTTCCGGCAACTTTTAGAATCATAGTTGAGTAGATCTAACTATGTGCATTATAATGGTTTTAGGTCTTACGAATTCCTTCCTACTGGTATTCCGCAAGGATTCAACTTGAGGCCTTTGCTTTTTGTTTCATACATTAACGATTTATTGCACCACTTCTTTTGTCCAGTTCTAGATTACGCTGATGATATTAAAATTTATAGTTCAATTCGATGACGTCTTGAACTTGCAAAAAAATATCGGTACATGGCTGAATGGTGTACCAAACACAATTTAAAATTAAATATTAGTAAAAGTTGCTTTGTTTCATATACTAGAAAAAATCATCCAATTACTTCCGCGCATTTGTTGAATCATGATGTATTACAGAGGGTTGAAACAGTGGTGTACTTTTTGACCAATCTATGAGCTTTGCATCACACATTACAGACCTCTGCTTGTCAGCATCTAAAACATTGGGATTTCTCATCCGTTCCTGTACAGCTTTTCAAAGTATACAACTTTTGAAAATATTATACTTTAGCTTCGTTGTGAGCAAGTTGGAGTATGCCTCTCAAGTGTGATCTCCCCACTATGTCTATCTTCAGTTATTACTTGGAAAAATTCAACGTCGTTTTCTCAAATACCTCCCCTTTAAAGAGGATGGAGGTTATCCGTAGCGAGGGATTAATTCGGGTCCTGCTGGGATAGACATTCAATGGATTCCTTAACACACCGTCGTGAATGCCATGGTGCGCGCTTTGTTTGGAAGTCATCGATAGCCCTTTTCTTCTTGCCTCTTTGGATTTCCCCATTCCTAGGGCTTCCTGTCGTGCGTCTTCCTCCTTTGCTCTACCCTGTTCTACGACCAACTTCCTGCTAGCCTCGCCACTAGTGACGAGGTGCCACTCCGCTGATCTGCACTATGAAGATATAGTTCATAATAATGTTAATGACTTATTATAACTTCTATTAACTTAAATATCTTTTGTACTCATTTTGTAAATATTTTTGTCCTGTAACTGGTAATCTGTTGGAATAAAATGAAATGAAATGAAACGAAATTATCAAACACAGTATAGATACTACTCATTATTAGCATGACAAGTACTAGTAGAGTGTTCCTTCCGATACTCTTGTTGTTCTAGCCGTAAAAGTAATATATCAGCCTTGATGCGATGACTTGCTCAAAACGTTTTCACACTGCCGGTACAATGCCAATCAAAGGATAGTTAGCATTTCACTTAAATATGGGGACAATTCTACTTAGTTTAAGTAGCCTATGATATACCCATCTTACGATTTATTAAATATTCATATTGGAGTTCAATTGCTTATTGTAAGTAGATATGTGGGGAACCTTGAAAAGAGTGAGCAAGAAGTATGCACTTTTCTGCAAAACACAATTGATGTGAAGACTAGAGTATCGACGTTGTCATATGTATCATTGACAAACAGCGAAATAGTTATATAATGATGTCTTGTCAGGGTGCTAGCGTTTGGGAAATGAAAGCAACCAATTTATTTCTTAAACGAATGGTGATATGAAAACACTTTCATTATATTGAAAGGTGAAATAAATAAGATCTGACGAGAAATTCGACAATTGTAAGCAGCAGTATGATTCCAGTTAATATTAGTCAGTAAATTAGTTAGAAAACAACAGACCCACAGTTGTAAGCAAAAATATTTACAGAGAGAACGATTGAAATTCGAAAAGCTACTTCTGAGGCGGTGCTTGGGAAAAGACAATTTACGATGAACGTAACAGGAACACCAGCCGAAAATTTATGTTCGATGGAAGCTAATAAAACAATTTTAAGTTAAGAATAAGTTACAAGGACATCGAAAGTGACTCATACGCACTATTACTACTCGTACGAATGCATATTTCGAGAAACAGGAATGAATATGCAATACCACCAATGTGTAGTAGTAACAGAAGACTCGAATGCACTTAATATTATAGTGAACTTGTAACGCTAACGACACAATCCTACAACTTCAGTGGTCTATTTCGGTACGCCCGTCTTTCGACGGCGTATAAATTCAATTCTTATTCGTTCTTTTTCACCTAAAACACTACCTTTTGACTAATTATATATTATAAAACGAGAGCAGCGGCGCTCTTGTTGAAACGTGTTCCTCGCAGGACACATACATGTTATAAAAATAAAACGGGAACTGTGTCAACTGATCCTAAATTTCCATCTCCCTAATTATGAATGAAAAATATCGCCGAGAGGAGAGATCATGTATCAGGAACGGATTTAGAAGCGACTTGCATGGATAGCTGCATTAGAGGAGATAGAAATTAATATGCATGATGTGAACGTTACATACGTGTACGCAGTTACAAAAATTTAAGCAAATCGATTGCAATAACGAAAACTCGATAAATTTCAAATTTCAGTAACTTGCCAGAAAGCATGATTGATTACACATTACGTCCTTTAGATAATTTAGAATTTTAGCAATAGCTACACATAAAACAGTATTCATTTATTTAAATAATAGTCCACAATATAGAAAAATTTGAACTCGTGGAGAATTGATTAAATGTACCTATATAACAAATTCGACATACACTGGGAAAAATATTGGCCGTAATATCAATAATCTTCATTTATTGAGTACATTTTCAATGAGAAAAAGAATTATTTCATTCCTATGATAAGAGGATATTTACAATCTGTAATTAAGTAACAACAAGATTCATTACTAAAATAAATTAGTTTTTATTACTGGAAACAAATACTTTTACATCAGTCAATGGATAATATTTATTCTGGTAACTATAAGTTTTTTAAATAATTTTTTCCTAGCATCAATATGTTTATTATTTTCTACGAACAACTTTTATCAAATTATTCCTAATAAGAATGTAATAAAGATTTGGACTATAATCTGTCCATTGTTTTAATGATTTGCAATTTATTGCAGGAACGAACGAATATCTTGCCTTGATAAAAAGTATACGTTGTGCTAGCAAACGAATTCACTAAATCAGGGTATTCGGTCTTATTGCTTCGATATTATTGAATTACTGTATTGTACATCGACATAATAATGTACATTCATAGTGCCAACGAAAATTTTTATTATATTAAGAAAAAATGAAATGAATAGAAAATTTATGTGTGTATGGTGCAATATACACATAATATACAGACAGGAATATACTTGTTTTACCGTGTTACCCGCGTTTAGAAGTTTACTACGGTGAGTGTCGGTTAAGTTTAGTGGCTGATTTTCTTAAAAAGAAGGTACGAATGTTAAAATACAATTATTAAATGTGTCGATATTTTGAATTATTTCTAGTACGTTTATAGGTTTAAACAAAACTTGAGCCGAATTATCCCGGTAGCAACCGTAAGTAAAACTAATTTAAACAATAGTATCGTTGATTTAAACAATATTGGAACAATGTTATGCTCTTTTCGCAAGAACGATATTAATTCTCTAAAATTACTTATTTTTCATCGCAAACGAAATCATGACCTTACACCAAATCTCTATATAGATGTTTTGAAGCTAATTGCGGTCAGTGACAATGTACGTCATTGATAAATGTAGTAGCTCAATATTTTCAAGATAAAGGTGTTCCACTCACATTAGCAATAAGTTATAGACTAGAATGGGAAATCATAGACAGATTTCCGACTGAAAAATTGGTAATTGCTTCTTATTTTGCTTTAAACAGGGTTGTCATAAAATATTCTCTTATCATTTTAGGAATACTACCGTTCCAACAAGAGAGGAAGAATATATAATAAATTCTGTAATTTTAAAAGATCATTTAAGGCTTGTTTCAGTAAACATATCGTCGACGTAACCACTAAAAATAAGTGTTTAAAGAGGTGTGGACTCGAAAGAAAGTTTGGTAGATTCATTTTAATTATGCTTCAAAATTCTCTTATTATATATTTTATAGTCATTTAATTTTCATCAAATTTAATTTTAAAGAGTATGTAGACAAAATTTGATGAAGGTGACTTCAATGCCCTAAGGCACCTTTCGGGTGACTTTGGACATTGAAGTCTGATAATTTAACTGCTTAGTAATTCCACAATACCTGCAATGCATGCAGCCAGCATGGTCTAAACCTCTAAACGATTTAAAAAGTTTGGAGGGTACTGCGATAATGGGTAAATGGCCTTTCTATAAAAATCCTACATATTATCAATTAATATGCGCCCTTAGACAGTCTTCTTTATGTTTATCCTAATATTTTCTTTTACGTGCAGATTGATATGCATTTTTGTGTTCCTTTTGATAATGCGAATAGGCTACTAAATAATTGGAACCAATACTTCAACAAGCTACTTCAATTTTTAAATAATGAGAACCACGTAAAGGACAAGCATATTAAAGCTTTGTTAAAACATATAAAGACCAATACCGATACTATTTCTGAAAGCAAATATTTTGCACATCTTGTCTTGTTTGAAATAAATTACAAAATGATCACAAAATACAATAATTATAATGTATTTACTTTTGTGTCATATTGGAGATAGAGAATCTAAAGATCCTCTATTTCTGATATGACACGGTCCAAACCCCCAAGAAGTTTAGGGTGCACTTACTCTGGCTGTGAAAGCCTTCGTTTCCATGCATTTACTTATCACGTAGATTATAATACAACATAGGGAAGACCTAAGGGCCTGGCCGCCACATTCTTACGAATATTACAAATTTATACTTTTTTAGATTCACACAATGCAGCTTTATTTTTGGTCCTCTATGGGTACTTTGTGCCTATAAACTGAATCGTGACGAAAGATGCAGACGGTGGGAGAAATATAACTACAAAGTACCTACACCATTAAAGATTCGGAGGAATCCTTTATTTTTGTGGGAACATGTTTACAAGAGATTGAGGACCATATACATCACTTGAAGCAAAGAAGACAAAATATTCAATCGTTTATTTATTGCTTAGGTTTGCCATTGAAGAAACATTTTTCTTCAAACATAACGCTCAGCAAAGGTTTGCGAAAGTTTTCATACTCGCGGAGCATCTAGACTCGAAAGAGTAATATTTGTGGGTAAGTAAATAAAATTCTACCTGGATAAAATTGACTTAAGTTCAGATTTGGATTAAAGATTTTTCTTTTTGTTAAGATATATCTGAAATAATAAAAATATATCAACAACTACTGCTTATTGTCTTCCTGTACTTCAAGACTTGTATGAATAACATTAATAATGCAAATGAAGTAAGTGGCCGTGGAACGTCAATATACAAAAAAAAGTTAGTGTATCGGTGAAAACGAGTCAATTTATTGTTGCTCAAACTTCGCCGTTTTATTAGCCACTTAATCAAGAGCACTAAGTAAGAGTAATATTGACAAATGATACAAAATTGATATAGCAGATTGCAACGAAGTTTAAAAAAACACTTACGACAAATTTAAATTCATTTTTATTTCGTTTTAACTAAGTTATTACCAATGTAGATATCAATTTTTATTATTTGCCAATGTTACTTTTACTCTAATCGTAATGAAGTGATAAATAAAGCTGGGAAAGTTTAAACAACCGTGAATTGACTGAATAAAATACCATTATTACATCAGTGAATTAAGTTCATAATATTAATAAAATGATTAGGTACCCTATAACAAATACTAAAATTCCTTAGGACTACAAATAATATATATTCAATCAACAACTAACGATTAACTACGTCAACCAATAAGATTCATTGTATTAATGTTTCCTTTATTCTATCATTGCCATTGATTACATAAAATTAATGACTCGCGTTTATTCAATAAACCAAATAAAGTTACTAAAACAAAACTGCTGTTCGTTACAATAATAACATATGTCATTAAGTAAATAAAACCATCACTTCATATTCAATGATTTTGTTTACATCAATACAATGCAATTTTTATTGTCGAATAAATTCAATCGTCATTTAATGAAGCCTTTTTATTTTATTTGCACAATGTTTTTTTTTTATTATTTCGATACCCAATTTTGGTTCAGCATATGACAACACAATACTATACAAACATTTTTGCATTATACAATTCGTAAGTGAATAATAAGCGTTAGTTGATAGTAGTTCCTGTGAACTTTTACGAAAATGAGAGTTGTACAAGTTTTTTTATGTTGTCTCGTAAATGATTGTATACTCGATGCACTGACGTACGCAGCTCTTTTCATTTTTTGTAAAATTTGTTTGTTGCGGCACTAAATGATCACCTGCACTGTTGTATGCATGTTAAAGTTGGTACTCCCGTTGTAATTTTCTTTACCGCACTTGGTACGCTCAAAAACAAATATCGAAGGTATCGTAAGTGCACGATACTGTGGAAACACAGATTTGCACGATTTCCTAGACTTTAAATGGAATGGTATCCTCACACTTTTTGCAAGTTTTTCGCAGGATTAGAATTCTGTTTCCCAGGATTAAAATTCTGTTTGATGCTGTAAAATAGAACACCATACCTTACGGAGAGAATACAGTCGCATAATAATAATAAACACCAAGTGAGGCCGCGACACCAACAGTCCTGGATATTGTTCTTAAAATATAGCGGGCACTATTTGCAAGGACACCAATCGGTGGCTTCTGTATCAAAAAGCATCAATTGCAATACCTAGAAACGGAATATCGTTCAAGTTTGTAAGTACTTGATTGTTATAAGTCATTTTAATGGTTTGTTCATGTGTGTTTAGAAATATTAAATGTGTTTTATTTATATTTAGTTTTAAGTTATTGCCTTTAAATCAAAATTCTCATTGATTAGGATTTTCTATCATAGTATTTACATTTTTGTCTGGAAATTTCTTCTTACCATGCAAGAGGTGTCGCAGCAAATAAAACTGTTAAATCATTAGTAATATCAGGTAAGTCGTTAATGTACAACGAAAACAGTAACAGGGCCAGAACTGAGCCTTCAGGAGCACCAAAATTTACCTGTTGCTATTCTGATATTATTTCTTTTTCGTCCTCATTATCTGCAACGATATGCTGTTGTTCTTTGGCATATTATTTTTTCTATGTATTCCCTATTATATTTCAAAGTTTTGTATATGGGTTTTATTAGGGTGTACTTTACTTCTACTCCTAAAGCAAAACAGTTTTTATATCTCCCTTGCGTAAGAATACGCATTTTATCTCATTCGCTGGCGAATTTTTAATATGTTGACAAACTACTGAGAAACTTACCTTTTTTGAAAGGTAATAGAACAAAGAGATTTTTAGAATCATTTGTAGGTCACCAGTTTTGCTTTCGGACATAAACCTTGGGTTCGGTATAATTAAACAACACTGACTTTCTAATTACGTTAATTCACTTGATTAATTATGCTCTTGATTCAAATTATAAACACAACAATTCGTACAATAATTCATTTGAACTTCAAGGATTGATTGTACTTACTGTACTTAGACTTGAACTCAAACGTAGACAATCTTAAACTGTAGTTGAATCGCCCAACAGATGCAGTAAGCAACTGAGAATGTGTAGTGATTCAAAAAAAAACACACACACAAAGTTAAAATATTTCAAAAACTATTGATTTTTGTATAATCCATATTTGGATAAATATTTCTCCAAATATTCAAATCATCTCCTGAAGAAGTTATGAAAACATCAGGAAATATTGAGAATGGGCAATAATTGAGTTTCATTAGACATTAGCATACCTGAAACAATGATCTTATTTTCTATTATATTTATTTACACTAGCAAAATGAGTAAAATACTTAATAAAATATGTATTTCAGTATGGCTCGAGTACTATAACCGATTCAAGTAAAGCAAATGTTAAAAAATATGTAGATCCCTTGAATGCGTATTGAATTTGAGTTAAATATATTGTGTATATATAAATACTTCATTTAACGTTAAATTTGGCAAACTAAATTCAACAAATACATTTCTAAAGTATAGGCTATAAATATTGTATAACGGATTACTGCACTATACATAAAACGTAATGTATTATCCAAGAGTCCTTCCACCTGAAATATTTATGGAGTTATAGATACTTGTTTGACGTAAACTCTAACTCTTTTTACCAATCTCAATATACAAACGAAATAATAACAATTTTTTTGTTAATATTGGAAATCAGGAACCTGTGTTATTTGCAGTATCTAATACGAAACCCCTCATAGTTAAACAATTTATATGTACGTAAAGAATGTTGAGCTCTCATAGGGAATTTCGTATGCATTTTGCCCGCAAGGCTGATTAGTTTGTATAAATATTTTTGTATAAATTCTTATATCATTTAAAAACGGCTTTGATGTTTAAAAATACATTGCACTGTTTTAGTTTCTGATGCCATAGGGTATAAGTACCTATACTTGTGCTGATATAATTTATAAAAAGAAATGTTTGTTTTGATATGGAATATTGGACTTTTCCAATAATCCCAGGATTTATAAAATTTCAACTCTTACGATTATAGTCTAGATTTTTTTGTATATATGTAATAGTATTGAAGGAGCCTTGAATAACCGAAGAATTTCGGAGTGTATAGCGGATGAAAGTGGGTTTATTGTTGTCAAAATTTACACATGACAGAGTTTTGGCAATGATAAACGTAAATACGTGTTTTGGAATATATTAACGACTTCACTTTTACAGCCGCCAGTTCGTAATATCCTTGTATATGAAATACCTACCCTACCTGCTTTGTTATTTTTACCCACCTACCGCAGATTTTGTTTGAGTAGTCTAGTAAAACAAATTCTTTGAGATTAGCTAACTCTAACGTATATTTTTTTTTATTAATTCAATCTTTTATGAAGTTAATTGTGATATGTCGATAAATCTACAAAATTAAATTTCTTGAGAAATGGACATGGAATACAAGTACAAGCCCAGTGTTACAAAGATATATATAATAAATATAACAATTAAAACTAAAAATACCCAATTGGAATGATAAATAAGTTAGACTAGTAATAAATAAGTCATTTTCTAATATATTCTGAAGACTTTAAAGCACAAGTAGAAATTAGTTGTATATAATTTATTGTCTCCTAGTATTATAAAATATTTAGAAATATTTATATCTTTCTATATATTTTTTTATGTTAGAACTTGTCTGAATCAAATGGTTTAAGCAATATCAATAAATTATCCAAATGTTGAATACGAAAATTTAAAATATCCCGAAGCGTTACCGATGGATGCTGCTTCCACCTAGCGTTAAGCGCCTACAACTAATCTACTCAATAGAGGCTTTACCACGAATGGGTGCAGTACTCTTCTCCACTATCGCGCGCCATCTCTACAAGGATTTAAAAGCATTACACAATAGCTAAATTAAATATGTAGCTACCTACATCTTCTCTGTGGATATACTTGATTCTATTTTGTTATCACGTTGTAAACTACATTGATGTCGCGATTAGAATTGATTTATGTATAAAATTGATGTATTTTCGTATTAGACCTTTGGAAACTATTATAATATAGCAATGTGTGAAAATATTTTTACTTAAAACGAAAAAAGCAAATACAACAATTTTAATATGTTTCTTGTTTATTTCTCAATTTACATTTTGCTCTTTATTTCATTATAAATGCTTTTTTTAACGTGAGAATAGTTAAGCGATAACGGATTTATTATGAAATATAGTTTGATGCTCATTATAATCATACGACAGATGTCACTTAAAGTAACGCGTTTTCATATTTCGTATATTTCCTGTTGTTAGGCAACCAGATATAGGCAACTGTATAGTGTGTTACCTGCCCTCGAGATGTATTGGTTGGTAAAGTTATTTTATTGTTTGATGTATTTAATTTAGGCCAGTGGCGGAGGCCGAGTCAGACGACATGAAGTCCTTGATAGACCATGATCCGCAAATCAAAGTTCCGCCGCTATTGACGATAAACAATGAAGTTATCAAAATAAGAAATGAACATAAACTGTACGAGTAACAATTGATATTATGCGTTAATCGGTATATTAGTAATCTAGGTAGTGGTTCCACAATCGAAAATGTAATTCGGAAAACAAAATATAAATTTCAGCATCATTGCGACGAGATTCTAAAGTATATTTGATGAGCATTAATCGAACATTTTAATCCGTCGAATCGGATATAGATGAAATCTATCGAATTCTTTCTAACATTAGCGTGTTTTCATCCGATGGATCATCGGAACCATGGAAATTAAGTACTGGTGGAAACGAAGAAAGTCAAGTTTGAGGTTATGTTTTTTTGGTTGTTTATGATTGATATTTATGGTTTAGTATGGAACTTATTTTAGCATACAAATTATTTAGCAACGATTTGTTTTCGTTAGAAGGGGATAGTCAGGATTATGTACGAATATGGTATGATTAAAAAAATGCACATGAAAATATTGGGTATTATATCATAAACGCGATTGACCCCATTAGGGTGTCATCACAAAACCCGCCATGTTTTTTTTCTAGACAAATCAAATTACATCAAACATAACCATCATTCCTTTGAAATCGATTACTTAGTTCTTAGGAAGTAATTTTTATTATTATTATTTTTTTGAAAACAGCTATTGTTTTCAGATTCAACCCACAAAAAATTGTAATATTGCAAGTACACATTGTACATGACCAAAAGGGCCACATTACGTCACCATAGGGCATAATATATCAGTCACTAATAAGACCTGTCGGTGGAATGCCCAAGGCCCAGTTGAATACAATACAAACCATAGAAGCATAGACCATTCAAGCAAGGAATACTGATGAGCAATTGATAGGAATTTAGCACAACAAGAACTTGAAGATTTTAAAAATTTTCGATGAGGCTGTTCGATTTCTCCTAATGGATTGGTGGAGGAAGTTGCAATAATTAAAATAAAATGTATTCGCCATTTTTTAGGTGAAAAATAATGTAATACATGCACGCAATTACAATACTTAATAAAAAGAAGACCTTTATTTAGCCATTTCATAACAAAACATTAACCTACTACTTCGAAAATCGTTTTGAAAATCGAATCGGTCGCACCGATTCGAATCGTAATGTAAGAGAATCGACTCAGAATATACATGGGAATATATATAAGCCGGTATTTGCTATTGAAATCCAAGTATATAATAAACAACAGCTGGGTTATTTATCATTTTATTTCTTTAGTTCAAGAGTTCTTTGAAAAATACTCTCATTTCTTCCGCTCGTTGTGATGATTGCAAACAAAGCACATTACCGATTTCTTAATAAGATAGAATACAGGGAAAAAAGGAATCAGGATGCTATACAAGCTGCACACAAATTTAGAAATAAAACATTTTTAAAGGAAGCCGAACAGCGTGAGTATGTATGTAGTTTGTTTTATTGGGAAGAAGATTCGCAGAGTTGCCATTTTTTGATGTCAGCACTAATGCTCTCAATTGGTTATTGTTCATGAGCAACAGATCGTAAATATGTAATAAATCAAAAAAAAACAGGAAATTTCTTGATATATGTAATTAGTTGTTTCATCCAAAAGAACTTGTTTGGTCTACCATATGGTGTAGACCGAAGAAGTTGACTTATTTTTGTATAAGAAATTTAGTGACGATGTTAAGCGAAGCGAATATTAGTTTAATAAACGAATTTATTAAATACAGTATTTCTTTTCAATACTTCTTTTGCATCAAAATGTATTTTATTGCGCATAAATAATAGTGCCTCTTATTTCAGTCAAATAATTATTCTTTGGTACTAGCAATCGTTCTTTTCTATGTATAATTAAAATTTCGAGTGCGTAATGTTTAATCCTATTGAAAATCTCCCTTAATCTAACGGGGAGTGCCTTTTTGAGGCTGCGTTAAAAAGTATACAAGAAGATTAGACAATTATAGTTTGTGGCATTTGATGGCTACAGTAACAGAGCAATGTAAAGTGTACGCGAACATTTAGAAAAAATAATGCATACAAATAACTAACCAATTTGATCAAAACATGATTATAATATAGGTGTGTAAATTAAGTAATGAGACTGACAACGTAGCGTTTGATATAGCAACACGGGAAGCACCGGACATGGAGGGGCGACAAGTGGATGTTGTAATACGCGTCCAGTGCAAGTTTGAACTCGATCAAGTCATTTGGTTGTCCGTTGTCGTTTTTTTCGTGAACCCGGTTGTCGTAGTGCGTTCTGCAAATGAAAACATTAATTTCGAGCAACGGTGTGCTATCAGGTTTTGCTTCAGACTTGGACAAAGTGCAACAGAAACTTTTGCAAAACTTCAGCACGCCTACGGAGACAGTGTTTTGTCAATAGCCCAGGTTGTTCGGCGGTTTAAGGCATTTTTAGAAGGAAGAGAGCCGATGGGAGATGAGCCATGCAGCGGAAGGCCTTCAACTGCAAGAACCGATGGCAATGTCGACAAAATCCTCCGATCGTCGGTTGACGGTCAGAATGATCGGGGAACAGTTGAATTTGTGTCACACCACCGTTCATCAAGTTTTGGCCAATGAATTGGGAATGAGAAAGATCTGCTTGAAAATGGCTCCAAAAACCTTTCGCAAGAACAAAAGGACATCAGGAGAGAAAGGTGCATTGACTTTCTGGAATTGATTGAAAATAATGACAATTTTTTGGAACATTTCATTACTCGTGATGAGAGTTGGGTGTTCGAGTATTACCAGGAAACAAAACGCCAGAGCACGGAATGGCACACTTCAGGCTCTGCAAAGCCCAAGAAAGCAAGAATGAGCAAATCAAAGATCAAGAGCATGCTGATTTGTTTCTTTGATAGCCAGGGAATCGTTTACAAAGAGTTCGTGCCTCAAGGTCAGACAGTTAATCAACATTTTTACCGAGAGGTTCTCGAAAGACTCCGAAAAAGGGTCATGCGTGTGAGATTAAACATCAAAAACGATTGGATCCTGCATCATGACAATGCTCTTTGTCACACAGCAATTTCCATAAACGGCTTTTTAGCCAGTAAAAATATTTCTGTGGCCCCTCAGCCTCCATATTCACCTGACATCATATTGAGACACTCGAAAACATTCAAACGGCTGTAACCGACCAACTAAAGGCGATTCCAATATCCAGGAGGAATGGAAGAACCGTCTCCAACGCTGTGTGGCTTCCCAAGGGAGTTATTTTGAGGGAGACAACGTTTAACTGTAATTATATTCAAATAAAAATATTTAAAAATATCATTCTCATTACTTAATTTACACACCTCGTATGTTATATGGACGTTATGCGTCCAATTTCCGACCGAAATGTTTTTATTTCGAAGAATTGAGAACCCCATACAAGAAAGTTTATGAAACAGTTTGTTGATGAAGTTTAAAGTTTTTCTCACTTTCACTATAATAAATATAACTTCACAATTTTTTTTTTTGCTTTGAAGGATACTTATATGGTGAAAGTACAATCGTCGATAATGCCAACGAAGTTTTCACGGAAAGACAGAGAAAGATATCCGCTTAGCATCATAAATTGTTTTCATCGCGTGGCGGTGAAAAAACAGCAACTGATAAATTTAAATTAATGTGACGTCATATTGGGTAACCATTAATCAGAGCCACTTGATCCGCTTTGTGTTACAATGCGGTAACGCGATTATTCAATGAGCATGGCAGTGTGTTGCTGTGGGATAAAGCCGATGTCCTCTATGTCTCCGCACCTTGCTTTGGATTATGGTTATTGCGATGTTGTATATTGATTGTGCCGCTGTGACGTGCGGATGGATCCTTTTGCCCGAAATTTAGCTTAATATGGTGCAAAGGGAGATAATAAACGGACAGGAAGGGCACCAATAACGTCGTCCTATCTAACAAAATTATTATTTCCAAAGTATTTGATCTCGATTTGTTCTTAATAACAATATGCAGAATTTCCTTCGAGAAAAATCATTAATATTTATGTATGGTAAATTGGGACTTGCATATTCAAACAAGCAGTTACATATTCATAATGGTCTTCCTCTGTTCGCCCTTATTAAAGGTTCACGTATGGAAAGCTTAACAATGAAATTTAACAATGTTGTTTCAGCAGACGTCAGAGAGTTATAAGGCTGTGGAATTTTTTCGCGGAGAGGAAGCAAGATACATAAAAATGACAAGATACCGGAACAGAAATCTACATTCCGAGAATATTTTTACGGCGTACGCTGAATTTGAATATCCCTCTTTACTCTGTTACCCGTATACTTGACAAAAGTTTTGTCGTCTCTCTTCAAGGGCATAACCAATGTAATTTATGGAAAAAGAGTTTTCTTTTTTTATTTTAGCAAAGCAAACTACTATGTGAAGCTTTAGCTATTAGAATTCTCAATGTCATCTGTACCATGTTGAACTTGCAACTTTTCAATTTCATTTCTTTAGATCGTCTCAACCTCCGAATGCAGTATGGGATATAATAGCAACTTTTATTTCTTACTATCCTTAGTTGCTATCATTAGCGCCATTTTCACTTCCGATTGCTATGTTGTAACTTATTTACATATGTCGGCATCGGCAAGTACCTACCTACGTGTCTATTAGCGTCAACTGCTGTCAATCGTCGTCGTCGTAGTTTCAAACTATTTTTAGTTAAATTACACGGTAATTTGTTTATATATAGTTGTACAAATCGCTCTTTTCAGAACGCTTCCATCTTTTTCGAGCGTTCACAGGGTAATACGGATATTATTTTTCTTGATTTTTATAACTTTCATAACCTATACATTTAATTACAGTTTTCACTGCATTAATGGAGCCTGTAGGGAGAAAACGGCGTAAGGGAGAAAAAATTAGCCTGAAGGAGAAGTGTATGATTGCAAATGCTTTAAATTATTTTAATAAAACTATGAATGTGAGTGCTGCCGTTCAAGAAGGAAGTAGAGCTTTGGGTTGCTCAGAGCGTACAATATATAATATGAAATAGGAGCAACAAAGTGGTTCATTATCAAGTCCAAAAGAACACAAGAAAAGGAAAGGCATACAACTAAATGACCGATTACAAATATATGATGAGAACACGCAAGCACCTATTCGAGGTAAAGGGAATAGTTCTTTTTATACAGAATATTTTACATTAAATGCAATTAGACCATTAGAACAATTGAAGGTATGTATATACTCATGTATTTGATTTATAACTAGCAGAGTAGCAGACATTGGTACTAATGCAGGGACAGGTCGAAAAGTGAAGATAGTTGGTAGTATTTCTTTTAATGCCTATAAAAATTCAAATAATATATCGGCTATATGGAATTGGCCAATGCATTGCATTCTCACTTTGGTTAATTTGAAAAGACTTGTTTTGAAAATAGTTTGGTGTGTTCTTATCTGTTGATTTTGTCTTTTTTAACATTAACAGTTTTCCAAGGATGAACATTTTTGCTGACATTGGGTGAGATATGAGTTTGTTTAATTATTCTGCAAAACAAGGATATTATTTGTGTAGATTTAAAATGCCTTTTTTCTCAAGAGAAAGGCTCTTTTATGGTTATGTCTTCTTTCCGCGCTGTCCACCTAAACGAAGATGGTTTGTGGACGTTCCCGCTGAAAATGGCTGCCTTCAATTTTCAGAACAATTCCCAGAGGATCTAGTCACCTATCCTGTTTATGTGCAACATATGCAAATTGTTATTAATCGTTTCATGGAGACATAAAGTGTTGCTGGACGGCAAAGATTTGGTCGAACTAGAATAGTGACTGGAGACGTTATTGCTGATGTGGAACAACGCAGGTCAGTTTTGACAAACATCTTCGTAAATTATCTACACAAACCGGTAAGCAAACGAAATTAATTATTTACATAATTGATCAAATAATTCTTTTATTTAACAGAAGTTTCTATCGTCAAAAATTTTTTAAGAAAGAATTACACATGCACCCTTATAAAATTTTAGTTCTACAACAACTATATCCAACTGACTTTGAAACTATGATTAACTATTGCGAATGGTTTAACACAAACATTAATAATGATGCCATCTTAGATAACATATTTTTTTACGGATGCTAAATGGTGTACACAAAACAAACATAATTATGTTGAATCTAGTTTAGATGCAATTAATGTTAGTATATGGGTAGCAATACCAAATCGTGGAATTGTTATTTTCGCAACACTGTAACGCGTAAAATCTACAGAAGTCTAACTTTACAAGTTCATGACAATGAATTGAGAGTGGAAAATTTTATGCACGATGGAACTTCAGCCCATTCAACTCACGCAACACTAAGATACTTAGAAGAAATACTCCAAATCCTTTAATAAGTACAGGCATACGGCCACCGATTTAACAGCACCTGATTTTTTTGCATATTTAAAAAACATTTAGAAAAATCGCAAGCATAATTTAGGGCAATTACCGGTGGTATAAGAAATATTTCTCCAAATATTTTTGTAAATGCATTTAACAATTTATTTTTTGTATTGAAAATGGTTTGCAGTTTGACCATTTATTATATTCGATAATAAATTTAAAATCAATTCTTGTTTTTGTGTTTTATTTAAAGTTCAGGTTTTTCCATCCCTAAATTCGTATCCTTAGTGATGCCACTGAACTTTTGTTAAATAATAGGGCTGCCAACTATTTTCTAATTTAAGGTAACAAAATAAGTTCGTACGGTTTTTGATGGTAAAATATAAATATTTATTAAGAAACAATAATACACTATTATTCATTAACATCACACTCAATGACCTTTTGCCAACATTACACCATTATGCCGGTATTGTAGAACTCTATGGATTTTGAATCAATAAATTTACGGACTGCGTTTATAACATGAACTCGAGTTTTGAACTGCGTATGCTTCACACAGTTGTAAAGAGATAAAAAAGGTGGTAATCACTTGGGGAAATCTCAGGAGAATATGGAAGATGTGGTAGCGTTTCCCAGCCAAGTTCAGACATTTTTTCCCGAGTCACTCTTGCGGTGTGCGGCCTGACGTTGTCCTGTACGAATACTGCTGTATTCGTACAGGACAACGTCCTGTACTCGCTGAAGCCGTTCACAATACAAGTTAGCAGTGATAATTTGACCCCTTTCCAAAAATTCATAATGGACAATTCATTCTGTTGTCCACCAAACGCACAATAAATTCTTGTTTGTGTGCAAATAAGCTTTGGAAATGTATGGTACCGAATCAGTAGGCGATAACTAATGATACGAACGCTTAGAATTTGAGTACAATATCCACTTTTCGTCGCAGCTTAACAACCGATCAAGAATTGGTTCATCATCGTTGCGTGAAATTTTTGCCGCACAGATGGTAAGACAACTTAATTTAATATTTGACGATTCATGTGGTACCCATTTGCTTAACTTCGGTCTTCTTCGTATCTGATGAAGGTGCAACCGAATGGTTATATCACTCACCTTTAACCTTTCTGCAAGCTCTAGGTACGCGGTACTGGAATTTTCTTCCACAACCTGTTGAATATCCTCTTTGCTAATGATCTCCGGTCTTCCAGGGCGAACTTCATCGGTTAAGCTGGAACCTCCCGAAGAATTTCTCTTGAACCACTTCTGTGCTGTTCGATCAATTACGGCATCATCTCTGAAGGCGGTACATATTTTTCACGCCGCTACTGCAGCTCTGGTACCAAGTTTTTATTCATAGAGTAAACAACCTCGAATTAAAGTTTTTTTAACAGTAGGACTTATACTACAGTAGATGACAGATCAAACAAGTGCTATCGATCAACAACTTAAAAAAATGTTCATGGTACTCTACTTTATACAAAAAACCGCACGAATTTATTTGGTTACATGATATATGGAATGAAAACTCGTATAGTAAAACTAATTATGTAAATTAATAACAAATAAATACAACTGTAAATTAGTAACAATGGGAGATTTGCATCACACAGAACACCAGAGTGCGACGTCTAACATTATCTTCCTTCGTAGATTCTGCTGAGGATGGCAGCTTAGTTGCCGAAATACGTATCCGGAGTTCTTCACTCATTGAGGTGGTAAGGGTATTTTTTATTTTTACTGTTTTAAGCCGCAGTATCCTATTATTTGTATTTTATATCAAAACTTCGTAACACTATATACACATCTCCCACATAAAGTGCTATTATTTTTGAGAAGTTTGACACAGTACAAAAGGTGTAGGAACCACAAACCCATGCATTTCTTTAGAATTCCTCGTGAGAAATAGGAAATCTTATTAATTCCAACTTTCACTGCTCGCATTCCCACCGCGTTAATGTGAAAATTCGCTCCTTGATCACCCTATTTCTTCTATTCATGTTCACCCGTAACAACGTAAACTGCGGTACGGCAAGGCGATCCTCCATCATCCCCAGAGATAATTATAAGTCAAATAAAAAAATGAAAAGCAGAAGTTGCCGACTATCAAAACACGAAGTTCGAATACGTCATCGGGGAATGGCGCCCGCGATTTGCATAAAGCGTCGCTTTATGCTAATGTCCATGATTTATCGTTATTTTTATTTGATTCTCGGAATTATTATATGGACTGTATCCGTATGGATGAAAATCATATTTTATGCCCCGAAGAAGAATAAGAAAAAGAAGTGGTAGTGGTAGGATCCATCCTCGGCGACGAATCGATTCCGAGAGTCTGGGGGTGAGAATTATATTTCTATGTATGGTACGTATGCGAGCGGGTGTTTGCGGTGTGCTAGTGCGTGCTTGGTGGATATCTGCGGCGGAAACTTTTACGATACATTTATATGTTTATGTTTATATTTGTGTTGCACGGGTCCGCTCTTACTGGTTGTTATCAACGCTATTATTGCGAATTGAGATGCGTCGAAAATGTGCGTACGACAGTTTAATAGTTACATAATACTTTGTTTAGGTCGAAACAATAGTAAAACACATATTTATAGTTCGTTATTATTATTATGACTCTCTGGTGGTTATGGTTGTTTAGGTTACATAAAGACGACACCTAGTTATAGTGTTTCCGCAAGCAATTTTGATCCAAATGTCCGCAATTGTTCGGGAAAGGTTCACTTATTTATGTGTAAACAACTTGTTTAAAAGTTGTGTTAATCGAATAGTCGATATCTGTAATCGACTAATCGATTAATCGATTTACCGACCTATCGACTAAACGACTAATCGATTAATCAACTTACCGACCAATCGACTAAACGACTAATCGATTAATCGATTTAACGACCAATCGATTAATCGACTAAAAATTCACTGAACTTTCTTATGGAATAATCCATAACCCTTATCGACTAATCGTAACTGCCTAGCGATTGTTGCTTACTCCATAACTTATGTATTTCTTTTACTGTTTGGATTGAACGAATGATACATATATGTAGATTTTTTTAATATTAGAAAATCATTTGCGCCTAAATAATTCTTATGACAAATTTTTTATATTTCCTGAATAACAATGTTTTAGGGTTAGAGATGCATATGTGTTTAAATAGCTAAATGAAAATTTTCCCTGTAATTTATTGTACATACTTCTGTATGTATGTACATATGTATTAAAGTTACTGATGAGAATTAATTGTATGTACAGAGAAATACAAAATATAGACTTATGATCAAGTGAAAATTAATTACCATATGATAAGACATAATTTGATTATACAATTTGATTGAACGATGCGAACGCATTTGCGTTTTGATTATATGTTTAGAATACTAAACAAATAGTTACGTCTTGAATATACTTCATTTGGTAGATGGGCCTCTTGTGTAGGTACATAGTTTACGTAGCGACATATGTATTGCAAGCACATATACCTGTATATATACTTGTACTAATATACTTACAGTGAGTCACGAAAGTTTTCATACATCTACCAAATGTTAAAGAACTTCAAATCTAAACATTGTATAATGATGCTATATTTTCATTTCTTTTTAAAACAGTTAAACAGCATCCTGAAAGCATTTATTATCTAAAACTAGGAAACAATACAATAAATATTATAAAACCTAACGTCACGAAAGTTTTCATACACATAGCAAATACCTAT
>JARFOC010000625.1:160068-201121 GCA_031763485.1 Osmoderma eremita
TAATGGAACCGGAAGTAATAATATACAGCTGATTCGACGATTTGGCAACCGTGTATCGAATTCTCATAAGCTCTGTATTGCATTCGGAGGTGGAAACGATCTATAGAAATATCTATCAACCATTAATAATTCATCTCACCTTCCAACATGATCGATTTCTTGTAGATTCTAGAGTAGTTTTCTAAAAGGGATTTGCTAAGTGGCTTGATTGAGGTTTGCTAAATTCCAATAATTGGATTAAGTGTCACGCGTTAAACAATAGCCTTTTCAATATAATCATCGGAAACCTTCTAGCAAATCTGTGGTATCCATTTTCTCTTTATTGTAGAGGCTATTCAAAACTTAGAAAATACACTCAGACTTCTTCATTTTAATTGTTCAATATGACACTTAGTTGAAGTTGATTTCAGAATCTCTCCATTACTATATACATCACCAGATAGATTTATCTTACCTTTTCCAGCAACCAACGAAACAAATAACAAGTTTCACGCGGAACAAAATTGATAGTGTTGCGGGAAATTGTCTTTTCCTTGATTACAGCGTCTTTTACGGAAGTGATTTTCAGCTGTTTGTCCCAAGGCATGTCGGAGTTGATTGATGCGAGGTCGTTTTCAGGTCGCATGTGGTTATAATTGCTTAAAACCTCCGGAGACTGCTAGAATCAAAGATACACTACCGTGACATAAAGTCCGTGACAAATTGGACACCCTCGAATATTTGCTATCGAATATATTTTACCACACGTACGAATCGAACTGGCGATAAACAATGTAGGAAAATCGATTTACTAACGACGCCTCGAAAAATGTAAATTAGTTTAAAGTTTATGTTCCATAACATATTTTAATGCGACGGTAGCGTTAATTATGATTATATACATTAATTATTATATACATTTTTGTTGCAAAAAAGGAATCCATTTCATTTTAGCAAGTAGACAAGCGTGTACTTAAAGTAGGGGTACACATATTTTTACAACATATGGACAAGTGGTATTATGTGAAACCCTGGAGACCTGTCAAAGCCTATTTATTCACTATACAATGCACATGAATCGCCCTTTCCAACCCCAGTGAACGGTGGCAAAAACAATCTGTATTTAGTTTGGTCGTGGTCCTTGACTCATTGCCACAGTATTTCAGTTGTATTCGCTATAAATAGAAACAGAATTGGATATTGTTACGTAAACTTGCATTTCTTTTTCATAATATTCGCTTAAATAATACGCAAGGAAAAGTGTTTTTTCTTTTAATATACTATTTAGTTTTTCTAATATATGTTGGCCATTGTATTGTTAGTCTGTCATATTAAATTTTATATTTTTCCATCTCCAATTTCAATTTCTGAAAAGTATATTATAAAATAACGGCTTTTCTGATTTTCAACAGTAAATTTTTGAGTTGCTGCTAGTAATGTCGGATATTTCCACGATAAACTAAAGAAGAGTCTAAATGCAACACAACTGCGTAGGAAAATGGTCTGGAATCTTTGGTAAAAGAAATTTTAAATCGTACTTTTGTAGTTACTAACAAAATGGTTTCGTTATAGTATAGTTTCAAAGAAAATGTATTAACAAAAGCATTGATTCTTAAAACTACTGATATATTCAGAATCTTTTGCTCAAAAATCAGTAAGTTCTTAATTGTTTTTCACAAAAGTGTTTGAAACAAATCATTGTTTTAAATCAAATTGGTATATAAGAAATTTTAAAAAAAAGATCAAAGAAACTGTCAATTCTTTAGAAATCACATTTAATTTCATAAGGACTCCAAAATTTGAAACATTGTTCAATAACAAATCCAAATATTCTGAAAATAAATCAAAAGCAGTTTGGGGAATTACACTGGTCGACAAAATTTCAGATTTATTTTGTCCCACGAGGTAAAGTGGGTGAACCTGGCAGTAGTTTTTTCACTTATTTCATATCTGGAGAGAAAGTCCAAGTGGGAGTCAAGAAAGTGTATTTTTAGACTCATGTTGCAACCCATGGCTTTATATGAGGCCAGTAGATTGTTAACAATCTCTACGTAGTTTTCGGTTTTACCAAGAAATCTTCTTAAGAGATAACAGTTCAGTTCCATTTAGCACACCAACAAATTTTTCATCGCGAAGTAGCTGTCTGATCTGAGGTCCCACAAAAATACCTTCCTTTATCTTAACATCACTGATCTTAGGGAACTTACCCCTCACATATGCAAACCAACTGTTAGTTTTATCCATTTCTTTGACAAAGTTTTTCATCAACTCAAGGCTAATGTGCAAAGGGGGCAAATATTTTCTTTGAGGATCAAGGAGTGGGGTACCAACGGCATTAGCATTGCAAAAGGCATATGTCGTTTACCTTTTGCCCACGCTGTAAAAAGTCTGACACACGTAACACAGCAAATATGGAGAGCCCAGCTTTTGTCTTCATCACCTACTTTACGCTTGAAATACTGCTGATAGCACTTTTTAAGGAGAGATGTGAAAGACCGTTCTTGATATTTAAATGTCAATTCGCCGCAAATGTAGCGAAAAGAGTTCGGGTGGTTTACACATTTCCTTAGCATTTTCATAGGTGATCAAATGTTCGCGATTTCACTACAATAGCTTGGACGCACCACAATGCAACACTCTTTAAAACATTAACAACGTCAGCGTATATGTTCATTTACCGAGCTCTAGCCGACAACTGAAATAGCGTCAAGACATGTTCTCTTATACTACATATCTATGTATGCATATTTTAGGTGGATAAGCGAATATCCTGGAACATAAAAATTAAGGGTGATGGAGAAATTCTTTACACATAATTGATTTCAGCATGCAAAAGTATATCGGAATCAGGCATTTTTGTGCTTGGGACAAAAAACTTGCTAACCAGTGTTATGAATGAAAATCTAAAACGCAAAACGCAAACTCAAAGTAGGGAAAATTTAGAAGTGAATTATGAATTCAACGTCTTCTTTGCCACCATACCCGAAACCATTTTCAATTGTATGCAAAAATCAATTGACAATGCGGATCATTTCTTAAACAGATCAGTGAGATGAGGTAAATAAGAATATGTATCATGTTATTTGGAAACTGAAGTATTTGCTACGATTATGAATCTTAAGCAATCTGCTTTTGAAAATATCAGTAGGTATGTATCTTCAACAGCAGATTGCTTAAGATTCATGACGTCAGCTATCATAAAGCACGTAGTACCTTCTATTTCCGAACTCTTGGCTTGGCTATTGAATTTATGTATCCTGGATGTTATAGCAAAATTTATATTTTACCGGTCATTTCTAAAGTTTTTGTAGAAATTTTGGAGAATAGGCTACTTGACTATTTAGATAGAAGGCCACTGTTCCATAAAGAGAAATACGGATATTTAAAAAATAAATCAACGATACAAGTTATTTGTGAACTGATCGATACAATAATTGACGGTTTTCATGTGAAAGACAAAGTATCTGCAACTTTATTAGATTTGCCTAGAGCTTTTGATTGTGTTTGTCACAAATCTTATTTGAAAAGTTTAAATTTTACGGTACAAGGGGGATACTCTAAATATTTTTGAATCGTATCTTCTTAGAAGAAAACAAACAGTAGCGATACAAAAGAAACATTGGCACGGACAATTTATAAGTTTTGGAGTACGTCAAGGTTCCCAGTTGAGACCAATATTTTTTCAGATTTATATAAGTGATTTGTCTGCAAATCTTCAAACGTGTCAAACAATTTTATAATATGAAATGTTGAGTGTATACATAGATTCCAATTTACACTGGTGTAGTAAGATTAACCACTTCCGTAATAAATTAAACACAATTGTCTACCAGATAAGAAGAATAGTTGACATAACTAACGTCGATACAACAAAATTAATATATTATCCCAATTTTCATTACTAGTATTTTGTTGTTGGGAAGTATGGAATATAGTGACAGGTTTTTAAAATACAACGAAAATGTATAAGGGCTGTAATGAAAGTTAGCAACACAGAATAATGCAAACCCCGCTTTAAGAATTTAAAAATATTATAATTCCATCACTATATGTTTATAACTGCTTACTTTATGTTAATTTAGGAATCATAGTTATCTTTAACTTAATAATCTGTTCAATATCAGGCAATAACATTTTATAACAAATTACGGCATTAAATTAAAATACAAATAAAACAATTATTGGCACAGCTTCTTACAAAATAGCAGAAGTTTTCATTGTATTATATTAGTATTATAATTAATATATCTTATTTTATTTTTGATTGCTATTATTTACTATGTTCTTTTTCTTTACATGAGTTCGAAAATAATGTTTATTATCGTAGTATTTTTAATACGACCGATCTTTTGCAAAGCTTAACGTACAAAAGTAAGTTTATAATGTGATTTACATCGTGCAGCAGATTGAATGAAGACACCTAATAAGCACTTTACAATATGGTAAGAGCGGCCCCCATTCGCGGCGGGAGATTCACAATTAAAGTGCTTTGCACCATATGTGCTCCAACCATCAAGCAGGTGCCCGATCTACTTCAGCGGATTCGCAAAACTTACCCTTATTTGCCTTTGGTATAGCCAATATTCTAGCGAGGGATGACACACACATCGACCTCAAATGGAGTGTTTATATTTGGTGATCAGATTAGTCGAAATCGGACGTGCATCGATGATACGGATGGACGATAATCCCTATTTGAGGTATTGTAATCCGAATTTGAAGTAAATTTGTATAGTAATCTCATCTATTGCATTTAACAAATGAGTAATAACAAACAATGAGTTATTGAAGTAACCAACATAAATATGACTAAAATATGTAGGTTCAACTAACTAAAGAAAATAAAATTACAAAGTTAATACAAGTGTAAAACTATGGACAAATGGTTAGAGTTCTCCTACCAAAGCTAGGTACGCGAGCACATAGGTCAGGACTCTCATTATATATAAAATCTCTGACGTAACGTAGGGAGATGGTCTTGAGGTAATAATATCTTTTTGACCTTTTTTTCTGCTGCAAGTAGTTTCACTTGCGAAGGAAATTAATCATTGGATAAAATTGTATATACTCCTGGTAAATAAAAAAATATGGTCTAGAATACATAACCGAAAATTCTAATAATAGTTTATGGAATATTATTGCTAAAAGTTATATCAGAGAAGGTACTAAGCAGGTAGCTATTCAAAGATTATTAAACAATCCTAGTGCAAACATGCTTCTTTTATTGGCTTGACTTTGGTTATCTTTTCGTGTTGAGAACAATAGCTTCACAAAGCATATCTTTAGATTTCCAAAATTGGGAGCATAGTAGATTATATGTTTCAGTAGATTGTACGTTTAGCAAAAAAAAAAAATGGTTTGGTTAACTCCTTGAGGCAAAGGCTGAGAGAGTTTTTGACTAAATATCAATTGTAAGGTTGCCTTTGCATTTTATGCTCTAGTCGAAAAATATTAATGTATTGACAGTCAATAAACTACCATTATGCGAGTTAGAATTTTGGCCAAATATATACATTGATTTGCCATAATTTATCTACTAATTGTAACTAAGATTGATTGATAGCTTAATGAGATTCATGTCTGAATTACCTTGGTTATCTAGTTGAGAAGTATCTACAAAGATTCACCAATTATCTGTTCTATTAAAAGCATACCGGGTCTTTCACGAAGAAAACGACATTATGATTTGCATTATGGAAAAATAGAAAAAGAAAGGTCAATTCCATCCAATGCTAAACTAGTTAGAATTGGAAATACTTCACATGGAATTAAATAAGCATTCATGAAATCCTAGTTGCGAATTCTAAGACATTTAATTAGTTCGAAATGTAAGAGAAACACAATGCATGTTTTTATAAAATGCCAAAAAGGATTTGATGTAGTACCTACCATTATCATCATTGATGCCGCTGCATCAAATGTGATAGGCAGTGTTAGATTGCTTGGAGTTACTATCAATTAAGATTTGCAGTTGTCTCCACATATGGATGTGTTATCTACCAAGCTAGCTACAACAAGTACGCCATGCTGTATCATGAAAGGTCATGTGATCAAAGTATATTCAACAATTTCTATGATGGTGAATTTCAATTCAGAATAAGTTACGATGTTATCCATTGGTGCACTAGCAATAAGTGCATTTTCTTTCCTAGTAAAACAGGGCAATTATCTTTAATTTGGAATACTTGAATTATGCAGGCAAATTTTCAGAACAATTTCACCCTTTTCTGATATCGGCATTTTAAAGGAGCTATGATTTCAACTTTGTAGCGCAATTACAACACCAAATTATTTTTCAAATCACCTTTTGTCCCTGTACATAAAACTTCCCCAAAGCAAATTTTTGTATATATGGGAATCAAACCATTTATAATTGAATAAAAATGTATTGAAATTACGTTCCAAATTGTATGTAAAGGGACATTAAAAAGAGCATTTAGCTGCAAATAACCACGTCAGATAAAATTTGCCTTATCATTGGAGAATTTTTCGATTTAATTTTGAAATATATTAATGGGAGGCATCAATCGGTTATTGGGAATTCATAAACAATGCATTTGAGAGGAACTTATCAAAATTTCCATCGGTATTAACTACTTTTCGAAGAGTATAGCTTATGTCAGTACATTTTTTTGTTTATTTACATTAATATTCCCAAATATACACCACATTTTTGTATTGCGAATTTTGAATAATTTTGGGAAGTTACCTTAAAAACCCTTTTAAAATTTGTTGATTTGCATATTAATTTAGTTTATAAAAATACCTCTATCTTCAAATTATTGATTAAGTTATCACTACTGAAGTAGATGAGCAGATTGAATACAACGTTATTCACCAAAAGGACTTTCTTATTTCTCTTTTTCTATTATTTACTCCATAGCCATTATTAATCAAAAAATCAGTTAACGGATCTCGTTGCTTCGCGATTAGCGTTAAGAGCGAACATCATTTACCCCATTTTCGGCCGAAAATCAGCTCGACTAAAACAAAGACATATTTCGGAAAAACAAAAAAAAAACGCGCGCACAAAGGAGAGCATACACCGGCCGACCGCTTAATATCTGATCATACGTTATCTGGGACGTTAATAATGAACCGTCAGACCGAAACAAAAGGTTGAATTTCACAAAAAAGCTCATCTGAAAAGAATTCTCCTGCTTGACTAACTTATGGTGTGAGTTTGCAAACATACAGTCGGAATCATTAATCATCCCGCTAATGAAATAGCAATTTGTACGCTCCACACTTCAAAAATACACTCGCCATATTAATTACAACTTTTATCGTAAATGAAGCGCGTTGGATTTTTAAAAGTCTTTCGCTGCTCGTTACGGGAACCATCACTCAAATTGTTTCTGTGTTTTCTTTTAATTCCCGAGCGCGGAATCATTTGATAAATAATAATACATAATTTCTATGCGTTGTAGTGATGTTCTATATCGGAGTGATCTAGTTTTTTGGAAAATAAGGGACGCTTGGGTTGTCATCTGATATAGTAAACAGAAAAGCAAACGTTTAATGTTCATGAAAGGGTTTTGAAATAAGAACAAATTGAGCATTTGCCCGCAGAGCTCTTCAGCGAATATAGAAGGAATACTGGAAGACAATGCAAACTAAAACAGTTACTTCACGAGTTCCTTCCATGCATTTTCTAAAACATCTAAAATAAACATTTAATTTTCCCACCACAATGAATATACTGCAGACTGATGTAGGTGCTCCATGCTGGAAGTTTCATAGAACTTGAATTATTAAAAAAACTTAGTGCAAACATGATTCTTTTATTGGTTTGACTTTGGCCATCTTCTTTTGTTGAGAACAGTAGCTTCACAAAGCTTATCTTTGGACTTCCAAAATTGGAAGCATAGTTGATATGTTTAGCAAAAAAATATGTTTGCCTTAACTGCAAGTTACTCGCAGAATTTTTGACCAAATATCAAGTGTATGGTTGCTTTAACATCTTATGTCCTAGTCGAAAAATATGTCAATCGACTACCACTATGTGAGTTAGTGAATATTTTCGGCCAAATATGTGCATCATTTGCCAATAGTTTATCTACTAATTGTATAAGTACCATTGATTGGTAGCTTAATGAGATCCATTTCTGATTCATCTTGATTATCTTGAAATATCTACAAAGATTCACCAATTGTCTGATCTATGAATTATGAAAAAATAACAGGAGGCATTTATGAAATCCTAATTTTGAATTCTAATTGACTTAGGTCAATATTTCAAAAATTTAAATACCGACGAAATTTGGTATAGATACATTTGTTTCCTTAGAAGGATTTGATAATTGCGACTCAAGGAAGTCTACTCGATTCGCAATTATCAAATTCAATAAATTTTTAAGTTGAAATATAAAGCAAGTACTTATATATGCAAAGAAGTAGAAAGGTATTTAACAAAATGAAAAAAGCGAAAAATGAAAAAGAAAGCTATAGCAAAATCGTAAATCATTTTGGAAAATTGGAAATAAAGATGAATGAATTATGCTCAAACAAGTGCACTTATCTAAATATCATGAAAATTCATTCAAAAAATTAAGTGTTTGTGTAACTATTTCTACCAATAATTTCACTGGTACATTACGTATGTTTTCGGACTTTATTACATTTTTTGTATATTTGCGAGTAAATGTAATATAATGAGCAAATAGAAAATTTACAAAAAAAGAAAGGTTTTTAATTAAGAAGGTATTAATTTTTCAGTACGAAAACAAAAGAAAAATAAGGTGGAATAAAGTCAAGGATTCCGAATAAGCTAAGATCAAAAATTCTAATAAGAAACGTTCTGGCGCCCTAGAATATGGTTTGAAACGTAAAGAAAACGCGCGGTTCGGAAAATATCACATTCTGAGCGACAGAACACTGAAAACCGTATTGGGCAAACGTATTTCGAAACTCCGCCCAGCGCTAAAACTCTATTGGTCTGAAACTGCCCCTTAACTTAAATTCACCCCTATAGGGTGGTTTGAGTGAAGCTGTCCGTTCCTGAGGAAACCCGCCCTATTAAACATCCACGAGTTGCTCTTTTCAATGCACTCCAGTTCACCGACGGCCGTCTCTCTTGCACAAATGAAGCGAATTTCTTTTCGGTCTAGGGGGTAGGGAGTAGGGGTGTACCATAAAATATATAACAATATTTAGACACAGCAAGTATGTTTTTCCACATTATGCATTTTAACTCCGAAGCGAACACATTGTAGGAGAGTGCTCCCGTTTAGTTGTCGCGTGTTGTAATAGATAAACTCGAGTTAAAGTTGTGTGCTTTCGGTGTTTGTGAAAATTGTGCATATTACGCGGCAAGATGACAATGGACACAAACAACAGAAAACCAGATCTGAAGTCGGAAATAGTGCTGACAAAGAACGGCGAGGAGCAAACACAAATAACAAACAGTAAGAGTTCAAAAAGATCTTTCGATGTTGCTTTTCTTATGTTACCGGATGATAAGTTGAAACAAAAGCAAAAACTATCGAAAACTATAAATTATGACATCAACGTCACCAGTGACGAATCCAACAACGGAACCAACGATCAAGATGATAGTGAGGAAGATATTGAAGTTGGTAATGTGGAAGAGCCCCCTAGAGACTTTCCTAAAGCAAAATATCTGAGCCAAAAACAACAAATCTTCGGCGATCCAAATATCATTAAACCCAGACAGAGTTATGTGCTAGATGGATCCAAGACGAAGTTTAGCATATCCCCCGAGCAAAAAAGCGCGTTCACCAAAGTAAGTTTGAATAAAGAAAGCCGCATGTCTCCTAACTTATCCATTAGTCCTGATTTAAGTTATCAAAATTCCCTAAGTCCATCACCACCAATAGCTAATCGCAATTACCAACATTTTTCCAATATGCTCTCACCAAGTCAGCTCTTCAAAACACAAAATACATATCACCACGCTTTCATGCAAGAAAATCTAGGCAATTTTACCACCCCTGTAAGTAGTGCAATGGAAAACCCTTTTCTAATCAAAGCCACTAGCCAAGAGTTACTGCAACCTAATTCGGTTAAAATGCGACCCATGTTAGCTCAATATAGACCCGATCTTACCTACAACTATCACCAATTTCAAAGTCAAGATATGTTAAAACTTGCCCAACCGGATTTGAAATTTGCACCTGACATAAGAAATCCCGCAGCTGCTATACTGACGTCCTTACTTCCGCCATCATTGGCTGCTTTATCTCTGCCGGCTCAAAACGTGTGCGCAAAGTGCAATATTACGTTCAGGATGACTTCGGATTTAGTGTATCACATGAGGTCCCATCATAAAAACGATTCATCCGATTATACGAAACGAAAGCGAGAGGATAAACTAAAATGCCCCGTTTGTCAAGAATCATTTAGGGAGAGGCATCACCTTACGAGGCATATGACGGCGCATCAGGATAAAGACAATGACGAAGCGGAACCTGGCGTTGAGAAGAAAAAATTTAGTAATTTTGGAAAATGATTCTAGAGAGTCATCACCGACTATTATTTTTCTGTTGCGTTGAAACTTTGAAACGTGTATGCTAGCAATATCAAATTTTCCCCAATTTGTAATAAGTGTGAATATTAAATACTATTGTAAATCAATATGAATGAAGCCTATATAAAACAATGTAATTATGTATTGTTAATTTTGTAAATATTGTAAACTATGTAAATTTGTTTTTAATTAAATCTGTATTGTTGATTCTGTGCAATATTAATAGAATTTAAATAAACCTGTGTAGACACACATTAAGAAGTTGTTTGATATTATCTAAATACATGTAAATACAAGTTCAGTTTTGTGTAAATTGTCATTTGCATCCATCTTCCATAAACAAAATATTTAAAATTTCAATTTAAAAAGATTGTTATTACTTACTTTTAGTTAGTAAAAACTTAATAGTTCCTATAATAAACTAAAACCACCACATTGGAAGTTACAGAAGATGATTTGCATATTTTTAATTTTTTATTTTTTATATGTATATCAAGTCCATATTTTCAAAATATCGATATCAAAAGCTGATCTACTGCTACCTTACAAAAGTACATTTGCCCACAAAGTAATACAAGGTAAGGAAGGTACACAAAAATATGTGGTATAAATTTAAAAAGCATTTTACCTTTGGAAACTTTTAAAAAATTAGCCTCACTTTTCTTTTGTATCAAATGGAAGTGAATATCCAATTTTGTTCAATACGGTGTCATTTTGGACAAGACAATTACAATTTCCTTTTCACAAACGGTAATTTTTCATGGCGTGCAAAATTAAGCTTCCATAGAGGCACAAAAATTTTAAACGACAGACACGTAATCAAAATGTAAGTAAGTAACCATTTTCTAACAAACTTTTATTTAAGATATTAGCAATATATCAACCTCCACAATAAAGCGGCCTCTTTACTATACGTCAGAATATATAAAGAAATGAGAGCACCTTCTAATGATTATAAGAGGTAATTTAGATTTCTCAACATCTTTCTGGATATGTTCCGTTGAGATACTGACGAACCCCTGCCGAGGAGCCCCCTGCTAAAACCAAATACTTTGATGGGGTATATCAGCATCTTCAGTATTGGGGAAATGAACTGAAAGAGCTGGCACAAACTCAATTTTCAGAAAATCTAAATAAAGAGTAGTAGGTAAGTTTCCTTCAACAAAGTCCGGTCCCAGACAATTTGTCCCACCAAAGCATTTAGCTTGCCTCGCCGTTTACTATAAGTTTCTTGAGTCCAAAGAGGACTTTCCCGTGACCAAAGCCTGGAGTTCTGGCGATGTACAGACTCTTTTGGAAAGCGGTGACTTCAGACAAAATAGTGTTGCTTTAAAAAATGCATCTTGATCATACAGCAACATGCGTTTTCATAAAGCTATAAACGCCGATCTGTATCATTTTAATTCAACGCGTTGGGATTACCACTCAAAGAAATGGATGATAAAGTCATTGCTCAAACAGTAATAACGACGTCAATTATATTTTTGCGCCAAACGATAGGATTTTAAAATTACAAAATGACGTGTTTTCTCAAAAATAATAAACGGAACTATTATGAATTTTGGTCCATACTTTATTATGACGCTGTATGAAGCTGATCATTGCTCGTACGGGGAGAGATTAACGTGAAATCTACCTAACCAGGAAAGAAAAAGACAACATTTTATTTTTCGACGTATGCACCTTCAACAGTTGCACACTTCGTCCAACGCTTCTCCACCAATACCCTCCACAAAAATTCTTAAATTCTTAAAACTCGGAAATGGCTTAGCTCTTCATGCGAAAGAAATCGACGTTTTCGCAAGAGTTTATTCCCAGCTTAGGAAAGAGGAAGGAGTCCGACGGAGTTAGGTCAGCGCTGTAAGTGGGTCGTCGTAGCTGAAGAGCGTCGTAGTTACTGATTTCTTCCTGAACTATGTGAGCTTTATGAACCCGGAAATTGTGCAGCAATAAAGTTTTTTGGGCAAAATTGCAAAGCCTCTTTTTGCGTACTTTTAAAATTTTAATTGTTTCTTTGTAGACATCCGCGGTATTTTTGGACTCTTTCTCCATATGCTCAATCCAAAGAATAGCCTCATTATCCCAATAAAATTATCGCCATCAGCCTCCCTACACGTGCTTACGTTTTTGTTGTTTTTGATGGTGAGGTCCTCTGTGCCCTCATTGCATTCAATCTTGTTTTGTCGAGGGAACAGTACGTTTTATCACCTATTTTGGAACAAAGGTCTTGATCACAAACTAAAGCTGCCAAATCTATTGCCCTGCATAATTTATGGACAGAAGTGAGAATCCTCAGAATTCAACGCACTTTATTCATCTCTAAATCCTCATGTGAAATCGCCAAGATGGATACTCCGCGTATTACTATGCATTTCAGATAACTGAAACTTTCATTCGACAATCCCTAACACCATGTATTAAAATTCTTGACGTTTCCTTCGGTCCTTACGTCCTCAAGTTTGGGTTCAACAATGGATTCTCTATGCCATTTGAACTAATTTGACCAGAATTTTATTTGGAAACATACGGCCATACGTTTGTGTATAATTCTTTACTTTACACTTTTACACTTTTTACACTTTATTACACTTCTAGTCTCTAGCTTCAAATCACGCATTTTCTCGCGTTTACAGCAACACAAAAATCACAACTTGAGAGATACTCGATAAGAACTTGCAACTTGATAGTAAACAACTATCCCCCTCGCATTTTAATATCATTAAATCAAACTACCCTTCGACACAAAATATCAAGTCAATGAATAAATAAATCTATAGACCAAATCAGGAATGTTTGTAGTTACGTCAGATTTGTTTATGACGTAACTAGCGCAGACCGCAGACATTGTAAGTTATATACTTTTAACTCGCTTGCGTATACGTTTGTTTCCGGTTTTTAGATAATACGCTTGTCTTTACTTTACCGATCGATTCATGACGTAACTAGAAACATTCGTCATTTTTTCTGTATGTAGGTATATCGACAATATTAAATTATCCTCTATAATAGAACTACAAAAGACAAAAAAGTGCTAGGCATAGTATCTAACTACGGTAAAACTTTGATAGTAAGACATGTTTTTCACCTAATCACTAGAAATGACACTCCTATTTTTTATATTTGTACAACCTGGGTAACATTTCTTTAACACTGTTTTCAATAAAATTTTAAAATATGTGTAAAAGTGTGTTCAAGTTGCTTTGTTGTTTAGTTACTTTTGGTTTTTACTTGTTTAATTCCAAAGGCTCCTTATTTTTAATTAAAAAAGAGAATTCAATTCAGAACAATGATAAGACTAACAACAGAATCTCCATATTAAAACAAATGAAACAGGACCATTTAAAAATCTGTTACGCGAAGAGGAAAAACGCACATAAAACGACCGGGATATGGAACAGTATTTATCACCCTCTAACTTAATGAAACTGACGCAGAGCGCACGTCCATTCTTCATCTTAAAGCTCGGAGCTAATTCGATTATTTAACCCTCTCTTAAACAATAGGTAGTTGTGAAATGAAGTGCTCATTTTATAATGTTTGAATCTCGGTAACATGATTTGGAATTAATGGTCCGCGAATGCCGTGATAAGCGACTTGCATTCGGCAATATTCGACAATAGTCGCTCTGCTGTCTGTTGTAAATATTTTAATGCATTTTTATTCCCCGGGCAGATAAGCTCGGGATCACAGCTTTGTCGCAGAATTTATTACTGGCGTTGCGTTTATTATTTCGTTCATTTATCGTATCGTAAAAAGTACTGTTGCAATTTTCAGTCGTTTTGTATATTACACAATTAAGTGAACGGAGCCGCTGTAGAATTATTTACAAAATTCGTACAAAGACAATGACTATTACGGGGTTTTCATACGAATTTATTCTTTTCCTTCCTAACATTAACTAGTTTTAATAACTCAAAGAGTAGTAAACCTCTTTAAAATTACATACTTAATACATGTATTTAACCTATAAAGGTATTTGAAATAAATAAATCCCAAAGCAGTGTAATACATTTTTATATACAGTGAGGACATAAAAATTGGAATAAATTTAAAATACAGGTGTTTTTTTCTCGAAAGAACGCTCGGACCCGTCAATTTTTGATTTCAGTTCCCGTTTTCCTCATGATTATTGCATGTATACAGACTAACCCAAAAACAAGTGGACAGCTCACTTCATTTTTTTTTTAAATGGAAGCGCCGTTATTTTATTTCATTTTTACGTTCTACGTCAAATTCTGAACATATTTTATATGCCATGTCCTGTACCTGAATTCAACTGTTTTCCAAGAAAACTGTAACTTCACATACCTATGTTGATATGAAGTTACAGTGCATTTTTTAGAAAAAGTAGTAAAATGCAATAACAAATAAAAATTATTTTATCAAATGTTGGAGATGACCTCCACCAACTTCCTGGCAATATCCGAGACGATATTGAAATTCCTGCAAAACGTTACTAACTCCGTTTCATAGATAAATAGATAGATATAGTTTATTGTCTGCAATAACGATTACATACATTGTCATGTGCTGCTTCATTACATACATAGTGTAAAGTCAATAGATAAAATATAATATACAATATAAGATAAAAATTAAAATAAGAAATTGGTACGGAACAAACAAAACATAAATAAACATAAAAAATGACGAACAAAACGGAAGTGTATAAATAAATATCAAGATTGTAAAAATTCAAATATGGAATATGGCTCCCTATCTATTAATAATTTTTCACTTGCTTTGCGAAATTTATGGATGGTAGTTATTTTATTTTTACTGGGAGGTGGTTATATGATATTGTTCCCCAGTAGTCCGTTTTTGTCCGGGATTTGCCCATTTTGAATCATTGCATTCAAAATATGCTCTTTGAGCTCTTCTGGTAGCGGTGGGGCTGTTCGGTCATTCATTGTCAATGCAATGTTGTGCAAGACAGAGGCAGCTATTATGATAGTTAAGAACGTATCTAATTTCAGCCTGCAACCATATGCTAATATTGGAAATCTTTTCTTCAAGACACCAAACAGCCTTTCTATGCAATTCCTGCTTGGGACGTGGCTTTCATTATAGAGTTCTTGGGCTGGTGTAGTAGGATTTAGTAGTGGTGTCATTAAATATGTTTTATTGCCATATCCACTAGCTCCTAAAATGAAATACAAACATAGTGTCGTTGCAAAATTGATCAAAATTATTGCAATACCTAACAATAAACATCCTGTATACATATTATTTTCAAACTCTTCTCTAAGAAGACTAGCATTAAATATCGTGCTATCATGACTGCTTCCAGGCCATCTTGTAACAGCATTCAATATTCTTAATTTTGAATCGCAAACAAATTAGGAATTTATAGAAAAGTATCCTTTTCTATTGCGATATATTTGCGCGTCATTTCCACCTAGACGAGCATGAATATGAAAATTTACTTAAATAATAATGCTTTTTCTATGTACCTACCAGGTGATATTATCTTAAAATGTGTACAATCAATTGCTCCTATCACTTTGGGAAATGCTGCTATATTTAAAAAAATCTTGCTGTTTCTTTTTAGTAAATCAGCATTATTGTCATCAATATATAATTGTCGTGCACGGCAGCTACTGCTTCTCATACTCTTACAACTATTCTTGATACTGTACAAATGTGCATTCCTGCAAAATCTGCGACACTATCTAAATGCCCCCCAGTTGAGAAAATCCGTAAGCAAGTTAGCAATTGGTCTATTGGTGACACGCAGTGATTTCTATAATTTCAGTATAGTATAAGTAATGCTTTATATTTTTTTAGTTAAAACTTACATATCTTGTGGTAATTCTAAAAGCTGTTCTATTTGAGTAAGAACATGTAATACAGCCTCTCGACTTAACCGAAATCTTTTCCTAAATGTTATCGGATCCATAGTATCAAAATAATGATGTCTCTAAATGATTATTGCATGTATACAGGCTAACCCAAAAACAAGTTGACAGCTCACTTCATTTTTTTTTAATGGAAGCCCCGTTATTTTATTTCATTTTTAAGTTCTACGTCAAATTCTGAACATATTTTATATGCAAATATTCAAATATGGAATATGGCTCCCTATATATTTTTCACTTGCTTTGCGAAATTTATGGATGGTAGTTGTCTTATTTCTACTGAGAGGTGGTTATTTATTTCTGTTCCCCAATAGTCCGTGGATCTTTGTGTGCAAGTGAGTCGGTGGAATGACGACTTTAAGTCGACCCGGTTTCTTATGGCATACTGATGGTGCTGACCATTCGATAGGAACATTTTTTTGTTGCTGTGTATATGATTGATGACGGAGATGATATACACTGACGAAAAGGTAGGTATGCCTTGTGTTTTAAAATGTGATCTACAACTTTCATGGTAGCCAAGGTTGCTTAGAATTCTAATGACTTTCTTTTGTAGTCCAAATACCTTATCCGCCTCCGCGGACATTCCCCAAAATAGGATGCCATAGGATAGTAGGGAGTGGATATATGAAAAGTAGACCATTCTAGCTGCCCCATAAGTCGCCGTGTGTTTAGTCCTTCTTAAACGTACCAGTACGAGTGGAAAATCTAATAGTTTTGTTTTGTCAGAGTTTATCTTTAGGTTGTTAGCAGCAAACCAACGTTCGGCATTTTCTAAACCTTCCGGGATCTCTGTCAAAGCACCGGTTCTTTGAATCTCATTACGCTTTTCTTTAAGTCTTCGATGTTGTTTGGTCGCTTAACGCAGACCTTACACTTAAGATAACCCCACAGAAAGTAATCTAATGTGGTCAAATCTCGAGTCTGGCCGGCCACTCAATTGGGCCCCGTCGACCAATCCATCGTTCAGGGAAAACCGTATTGAGGTGCTCACGCACAGGACGAGTGTAATGGGCCGGATCTCCATCTTGCTGATGCCATAAGAAATCGTTTGGTGTGCCAGGATCATCTGGATCGGGGTATAAAGTGACAAGACATGGTAGTAGGTCATCTTCTAAAAATTCTAAATATTTGTCCCCGTTTAAGTTCCCATCAAGGAAAAAGGGCCCCAAAATCTTGCTTTCAACAATGCCGGCACAATCATTAATTACAGGATATTCGGTACGGCATTCCATTATCTAGCGGAGATTTTTAGTATCCCAATACCGACAGCTTTGCTTATATACACCTCCATGGAGACAAAACGTTGACTCGTACGAAAATACAATTAGTTTTGAAAACTGGATCGGTATTGCACAAATTCATGAGTATCTCGCAAAATTCAAATCGCCTGTCGTGGTCATCTTAGTCATTTAGTTCATGAACCAACTGGACTTTGTAAGGATGGTATTTATAGCTGTTTATCTTGTGATACCGTAAACCCAGCTTTCGTATAATTATCCCTGACCTAAATCACGATATTTCTTTTTCAATCTTGCTGACATTAGATTGATATATTGGCTCTCTGTGAAGATACTTGGCATTAAACATTTCGCAAACTTCCTTTTGGGTGCGTATCCTGTCCCCATAACGAATCATCAATATCTCTATTCGCACTTTTTCATTGAGACGTACAATTAAAAAAACTTATCGTAATAAGTTTTACTTAGACAAAATCACTTCAGATATGAGTCAACTGTCACTGTTAACAATATAACTCAATTCAAGGTTTTATTTACATAATTTAAGTGTTTAAGTTTGGTTGAATTTTTTAGGTTTCTATACAATTTTTTTTTTGGAAACAGTTGAATTCGACTATAGGACATGATACATAAAATATGTTCAGAATTTGCCGTAGAATTCAAAAATGTAATAAAAAGAAGTGTTTCCATCAAAAGAGAAAAATATAAGTGAGATGTCATAACGTGTTTTTGGGTCAGCCTACATGCACGAAATAATCATCAGCAATATGGCATCTAAAATCAAAAATCGACGAGTCCGAGCGTTTCTTCGAGAAAAGACACCTCAGCTTTAAATCAATTTATTCCGACCTTTACGTGCTCAATGGAAAATAATTTATTATATCTGAAATAAAAAAGAAAAGCAATGATCCGATAGATATTGTACAAAATATACTGAACCGAAACTCTACTGACATCTTTCCGGATCCCTATAACTGGTTTCCCATGTCAGGACTTACATTAGACAACATTATTAGTGAAGTACCCCTGCAACGGGGGACATATTCTCCCATGTAATCGCGTGACACGGTGTGTATTGAATCGGATTCAAACTGCCCGCGCTTACAAGGCGCGTCGAATCGATCTCCATTGGTTCAGCGGCAGAGATGAATGCGTCTCCGACTTCGATTGGTTCCGCCGCGGCACGTGACCATTATTTGTTCCGTTTCCTTGTTAGCACATTAATTATAGATCATTGGTTTCGAATGTGCCGGGGTGTCTGTTGTAATTTAATTTTTATAGCTTTCGAAGATAATATGTTTGAACAGATTGGATGTGTTGTAAGACTAGCATTCGCATTTTTTTTTCCTAAATATTTTGGTATTGGTGTTTAGCATAGGGTATTTTTATGTATTTAAGAGAGATAATTTCTTTCTTGTGTCATTCCAACATTACAAGTAGCAAGCAAAGTATAGAAATTAGGTACAATAGAGCATCATTTGACAAAATACGAGTACATTTTTTATTTATTGAATCCTAATCCTTCTGAACCCCTTCTGACGTAAGGCTAGACAGATACACATTTGTAGAAAACTTAAATAGCTGTTGCAATATACATATATTTTATGCTTATCTCTCCTAGAAAGTTGTATATTATAGAATACAACTTTTCTAATATATTTAGTGCTGTTTGAGTTACCTAAGGATATTATTGATTTTTATATTGATGGCGTTGGTAGAGTAAGTACCCTATAACAAGTAAACACACACGTCACCTTGCGCAATGAACCGATCTGTAACATTTGTTAAGGATAAAGCTCCTGCCATTGGCATTGTGTTGCTATAGCATATAAGCTGTGTATGTATTTTGCCAAATACCATGGATGCCTTTTATATTTCGGGAATAGAGAACAGAAACTAAAAGTAATCATAGTACATGGCTTGTTTTTCAAAATATTCTCCATGGAGATCGATACAATTTTACATGCGCTGAGCCAGTTTTCGAAGCACTTTTTCCACTCCGATTAAGGTACCTCCAAAATATGCATTTTGAAAGCATCAATCGCTTCTTCAGCCGTCGAAAAACGTTGACCACGTAATTTTTGTTTGATGTCCGGAAACAAAAAGAAGTCATTGGGTGCAAAATCAGAGACGTACAATGTGCCCCAAATAAAACATAAAAAAATTGACAAAAAAGTAATAAACAATAAAATCACAAGTAAAATAAGATTCTGTAGCAGTTGATTTAGCTGCTTTGTAAATATTTTATACCAATTAATACTACATTTACTGGTAATTTATTATAACTTAATTTAGTTATTATAAACCATTTATATATTTATATTTACATAAGCATTTTCCTGTGAGACAGTGTTAGAAAATTAATTCAGTTATGTGATTTTTTTTGTATTTCTTAAATATTTCAAAAGTTTTAGACGAATAGTTAGATTTTGTTCGTTCTAAAAACATTCCACTATCATTTTTAGACTAGAATATCGTAAGAAATGGCGATGGATTCGGAGAAACTGCTTTATCATTCAATAAGAGGTTTACAAGGAAAGCTTGCGCATATCTTATATGCACTATCACTAGTGTAGTGTAGTAGAACTAAATCAAACTACTTCAATGAGTAAATAGGTTATTATTTATATTATGAGTATATAGGTTATATAAATACGTATATGTTTCGGCACAGAATAACAGAATGGACAAAGTTGAAAAATAAGAGATCTTGGAATTTTTGCGCCGACCCCAATCTGCCATTTTTAGACGGTGGATCATTTACTAACCAATCTTGTCGAGCGGGCCAAAAATCGTAGTTGATTATTTATTATTCATAATTTGGATTATTTTAGGACATTTTCATAAATTTTTAGTGTTTTGGTAACTTGTACAATTTTAATGTTACCTATACTTATTTTTAGTACATCTATTTTTAGTTTAAAGACAAGTTTTCGAATATTTTTAGTTTTGTAAGTGTAGTGATATCGTTAGAATTATAAGGAAAGCAATACTAAGATTAGTTTATTCTCATTTCCTACAACTTCACAAAGGTAAGTTGTGTAATAATGCATGTAGATATATAAAAGGATGACTTAGTTTTAGAGCTCTATTATGATAAAAAATTGTCGAAGGGGAGATCTTCTTGAGAGGGATATAATAGAATACGTACATACGTATGTGGAAAATATTTTGAAACAAAAATGTTGGCAAATGACTTTAAAATAGACTACAGCCCCATGCTATTCCAACTATCTTCCATGCAGATGACCTTATGTTAGATATGGGTAGCCTTACATCAGACAGAGAGGTTGCTTAAATATTAACAATGTATATTATATTTATTTTGTCTATTAATTATAGCATGCCTTTGTTAATTATTTTGAACCACCATTTAGTGATATAAACATACTCTCAGATTATAGTTGATATTCTTATTTAATAAATATGTCTACAATAATAATTTTAAAAATAATATGACTTGATCTTGCCATAGGTAACCAAAACCAACCACAACTATTGCATAGGAAGGTATAGAGGTAGAGGAAAATGTATTTAAATTATCCCATGATCAATGTAAGTTGCATAAAACTGTTTTCACCCTCTTTATTCCCTAAACAATAATAAAGAATTATACGTAAATAATATTACACATTAAAAATATAGTTCTGGTTATAAGGGGATCTGCTGTAACACAGTGATAACTTTTGTATGCTTTTTAGTAATTTCTTTGAAATTACAATTTTATTGTAGCAGTTCCACCATCCAAGAGAGTGAAAGTATTAGAAGATATAACTCTCTTTAAATAGGTGAGCAATCACAAAGCAGTTCTTTATTAGGGTCGAGTATTGAAAGTAACTTCCCAGCAAGAATAACATTATCAAATCCTTCATATTTTTATTATTGCAGATGAATCGAGACCAACTACTAATGCTAGCAATATAGAAAGGGGTGTTTCTCCAATGTCTGATTATGAGTGTAAATGGTCTGTTGGAAGAAATATTCATTGCAAACATTGAGGAAGCCTGCATGCAATTACACCCAGGAGCATTTATGAAAAAATTAATCAAAAGCATATGATACACCATGCAAACAGTTTGCACATAACTATATGATAAATTTTTTGTATGATTAAGAATATTTTATGTTCTAGAATATTTAAATAGAAAAACTTTGGGAAAAAATAAAAATGTTAAATTTATGATTATTAGAGATATTTAAATAAGTTACTTGTTTCTGTTTACATTAATTCATTATGACCTACTCCTATAGTAATATAAGATAACATTAAAACACAGCGTTTATCATAGATATAAATTTTTTGGAAAACTTTCTATTTTAAATGTTTCTCAAATACACCGTTAGAAAATATCGGCCGCGTTCAAGGTCAATGAAACGATGCCGTCGGAAAACAATAGATGTGTCAATTGTGACCATTTTGTTCTTGTAGTTTCGGCTTTTAACGCCTTTTTCCTTTATAGTTCCAATCTAAAGATGAAGTATATTTTAAGTATATTTATATACTTCATCTTTTGAACGTACGTGTCGGCTATTGGCAGGAATCTTCTCTTTTTTTGATCCAATAAGAATGGCAACTTAGTTTTCGAAGTACGTATTTAGAGTTATTTACTCATTGAAGTGGTAAGCGTATTTTGATTCAATGCTAATTAATATATCAGTCACAAAGAACTTCAAGAATTATGTAAGGGGATCTGTGGTATGTTAGTGTTAAAGATAAGTACAACAACAATAAGAAGCATATAATTTTCAACTAAATGCCTCCTTAATTTGAATATCTAAAGCAAAATACAGAAAAATACTTGGTATCTTATTTCGCACGTGTTCAACGCGTATCTCAAACGATGAAAATGAAAATAAAGATAAAAACCAAGCGCCGGCAGCCTGCTAGAACAATACAGACATATACGCATACATCGTGGTTCCGGCGAGGAAGCACCAAATAGAAATCCGATAGATTATAAAATTTGATTAAACTTTTGCGGACCGTAAATTGAACTAAACTGAAAATCCGAATGGACGCATTCGAACAAGAAGATTAGATAAGTGTAATTACTGATTTATTAGACCGGGCCGAACTGAGGAGGGTGTGACGTGCTATTTAAATACTAAAACTAATCCGATTTGTGTGAGGATACAAAAAAATCTGCTTATCAATTATTTGGGTTCAGCAGCGACGTTATCATTCCCCCGTCTGCCGGATGGAAAACTTTTAATTTATCGAACTCCGACGTTTACGCAGATAATTGCCTAGATGTATTTAAATACATTATAATCCTGTATATATATTTTTTTATTAGGCATAAATTTCAAGAGGGTGCGCTTCTGTTATCTGACGTGTACAGACAGAATGTAAAATGAAATGTATTCCACATGTGTTTCATAACTGTGTAATTCCCGGTTTATGAATAAAATTTATGAAATACATGTTAATATTCACATTTCGTAAAAATTCTACACACGCTTTTATAAATAAAGTAGTTATAATGTAGCTCTTGCTTTCCAGACAATTAGGAGGAAATTTTCTCTATTAACTACACGAGTCCTCACGACGAGAGATTGTTGATGATGGATGATTAATTGAGTTGTTCTTTTGGCTATTTCCATCGTTTGTTGGATTTTGTTGATCCGTCGTTTCGGCAGTTCTTCTACTGCCGCAATCAGGGTGGTCTTGTTTCTTGCTAAATTCATTCGCGCAACTCCTCTGGCAAATATATCTGAAAACCAATTTTTGACAACTCACAGACAGCTGACAGATCTCTATGCGCTGTTATTCCCTATTTATTTTGTCTCCCGTATCCATAATGGCATTGACACTTAGTGATGTTCTTTCCTGTAATGCGGTGACCAGAAGACCGGCAACCACGACACAGCAGACAGAAAAAATAGAGAATATCAGCGCATAGAGATCTGTCAGGTGTCTGTGAGTTGTCCAAAGATTGGTTTTCCGATATATTTGCCAGAGAAGTTGCGCGAATGAATTTGGCAAGAAACACTACTTATCAAGACCACCCTGATTACGGCAGTAGAGTAACTACCGATACGCCGGATCAACAAAATCCAACAAATGATGGAGCCAAAAGAACAACACTACACGAGTGTCAAAATCGGGAAAGTGCGAACTTTACAATGTATGATTTTATGGCTATTGAGAATAAATGCTTGGAAGTACTGAAATGTACAGAAATAATTCTAATATATAGTAAGAACAAACAATGAACTATAAAAGGAATTTAAGACAGTGATAGGAGTAAAGCCATTACTACCAAAAGAACAAGGCCTCAGTGCTGATGTGTCACCATGAACAGCTGTTCATAAATACATCTGTCCCTTCTTTTAACTCGCAGTTTAGTCTGAAATATTAATAGTTTTGTTTGTTGTATGTGTTTCCCGTTGAAAGAGAGCACCAATCGTCGACTGAGTCGTTCGCGGCACCCCATTCGATTTTACCGAATCAGTGCTCAGGTAACTAGAAAGAAATGCAAATACTGAGAAACTCTTTAAATTCTGTATAGGAAACATCAAAACTCTCTTTTTTACAAATCCTTGATGTCTGAAAATGTTAAACAATGACTGAAATTAATTGAAAAATTCAGTTCCGGTAGGAATCGAACCCACTTTCTCCTGCTTGCTGGACAGGCGCGTTGTCCCCTACGTGCTTAATTTTTGAAATTTGGTCACCGACAAGAAGAAAAGCCTCTCTTTGCGATCAAAACTCTCTTTTACTATGTGGAATTGCTCTGGCAAGATTTTCCTTTTCAATTATGTCTAGCTTTCGATCTCGATTTGAACAAAACTTGATATTGATATGAAGTGGGAAACTAGATAAAAAACTAAACGAAAAAGTAGGAAAGATGTTCAATGCCATGAAGTCGACATTTCTGGGAAGACAACAGATTCCGAAGAACGTAATGGTCGAATTTGTATAAAAAGTTGTGAGATCGACAATAATGGACACCAACTTCGTGGACGCTAACAGAAAATCAAATGAAAAGAAAGGAATGATTGCGGTGGAAATGAGATTCCTAGAGGGAAAGACGAGAAGAAGATATGAGAAGGAATGGTTTCTGTTTCATTCCTTCTCATATCTTCTTCTCGTCTTTCCCTCTAGGAATCTTATTTCCACCGCAATCATTCCTTTCTTTTCATTTGATTTTCTGAATTTAAATATAGCGCCTATAAATTAAGAAAATAGTGGAAAACCAATTAAGGTGATTTTGGTGTATATGTTGAATGCCAAATGTAAGACTATACCAAGAAGAGATTTTGAGTCAAAAGTGTTGGCAAAGAATAAGAGTGGGGGACCGATAAAGGCTTCGACAAGCACAATCCAGGAAGAGGCAATGAAAAAGGATATGCAATGGGAAAATATTAAGACGCTAGCATTGGATTGCAAACATTACGGAGAAAAAAATCAAGGAAAGTAGCTTGACTCCAAACAGCCTTGCAGTAATGGTAAAAAGGCAGGGGAATAAGAAGGAAAATAATAGCAAAAGAATAAAGCTTTGTCGAAATTCGGCTATATTGCATAGGGCAGCAAAGCCTTACTACAAATATTTAGGAAAAATTGTATACGGCGACTACAATATTTTTCCAAATATATCAAGGTAAATACTCCACATTTATTTTAAATTTGCCCAACAAGCTATAATATCCTATTTTGGAAAAGGAAGCATTTGTTATCTATGAAGAGATGTGTGAAATTTACAATATAAATATATCATTAACTAATATGTTCGCATTGTCACTCAAATAAACCGCTGAAGCTCTACTCAAAATGTTGGTCCTTAAAGTGGGAGGTGCAAATGTGGAAGAGCTCCTAGATGCGATTTAGGGAACTAGAATATTAATTTTGGTTTTCAAAAGCTGCAGCTAATTAATAATGTTCAGGAGATGCACCAGGTTTGAGCCAGATTTGCACTCTCCCCCTGCCTCCTAAATGTTAATGACAAATGGCAATGAGACGAAACTATATCGTTCCAACACAGTTTAAACTTATTCCTAGGTAAGTAAGTGCCATTTCAAATCTGTTGCTTAAGTACTAATTCTGGACAATTTTTAAGTACTTATTTTGTTTAACGAATCAACTTTTGAAGAGGTTTTCTGCTTAATTATACATACGGATCATCTGCAATCATTTCATTAACTATATTTAAAATTATTTTTGCCCAGCATTGCTAACTTATTGCCTCTATCTTCAAATAAAAGCAGTTTTTTGATCTGAGATTTGTAATAATTCCTTACTTGTTGGTTGTTTTGTATTTTTTGAAAATAATTCAGATTTTCTTTAATCAAAAAATTGTTGGTTAAAAACTGTATAACTCTGATATCTCAAAGTCAAGGCAGTCAATTTGTTAAACTACGTTTCATATATCAACTAGATATCTATCTAAAATTTTCAACGACAACAATTTACTCATCACGTACTAAACAAAAAAAATTTAAATAACCTTTTAGGAAATGCCAAAGATAAAATTAAGGTGCATCAGAAATCAGGAATTTATGAAATAGATTGTAAAGAATGTAATGTGAAATATATTGGGTAAACAAGGCGACCAATTTTAATACGTTTTATGGAGCACATTAATTTAGATATGGCGAAGCTGAAAATTCTACTGTTGCCCAGTATATTTCACAAATAGGTCACGGCAAGACAACAAACGATCTTAGATTAGTGAAACAAGTCCTTGGCCGTAGAGAATTAGATAGTTGTGAGAATATCTGTATTCATAAGATTAAGGGCAAAGTTATGAATTCTGACAAAGGGACCATCCCACATTCTCGCTTATACGAATTCTTAGGAGGAGAACCTCATTAATGTAAACTTTAACTATTAATTATTTAATTACGATATTCATCCTTCTATCACAAAACTAAAACAAAAGATACCCTTACCCCTTGATGAGTGAAAAACTCTTGATCGTATTTCGGCAACTAAGTTGCCATCCTCAACAGTACCTACAAAGGAAAATAATGTTAGACGTACTGCTCTGAATGATATGCACTGCACCAGATCAACACTGGAATAACACATGAGGATGGTAACTTAGTTGCCGAAATATGTATCTAGTGTTTTGCACTCATCAAGGTGGCACGGGTGTTTTTTGTTTTTATTTTACTATTTCAAGTCACCGTATCATATTACTGTATACCATAGTTTTATCGAAAAGAAAAAAAAACATTGTAATTTATTCAAAAGATTGATTGAAGGAACTATATATGCGTACGGTCGTGCGATCGATTTCCCGCTAGAAGAAACTCTCCGTCCGCAATTGAAACCCAAACAGGGCGAAGCAGAAATCATATATCAAGTACAATAAGATATATGAATCACTGAGACACATTTTATGCAAATTAGTGAAAATCTCATACATACAGATTGCCGGGCGTGCTAATGTAGCCATTATGACCGAGTACTTACAGAAGGTCAGATGGACTGCTTACAGTTCGCTTTGCAGCATATATCCATATTAATGTTACCATATTTCATTATCTCATTCATATGGAAATCTCAAACAATTAGTCAAAATTCCACTGTTGTGCGCGAAATAACGCTGCTACTTCGGCGCGGGTTCTTTTTTCTTCGATTTTAAAACGGAATTCAAGAAAAGGGGAGCAAATAGTGTACTGTTACCTAGGCGCTAAACGTAAAAATGTATAAAGTTGAAAAATATTTTCTTTCTCTCGTGTGTGGTGACATTTTGCTTTTATTACGACGAATCCATTTGCATATTAAGATGTATGTATGGTAATTCGTAAAGGGAAACAATGTATAGTTGTAGGCTTATACATATGTATATCTACAAACATAAAAGTTTTACTTACAATATATCCTAGTATTGAAAATACAATATGTTTTATATTTTAAACATTAGGTGTAATTTACATAAATATTTTTGCTTTTATATTCTATTAAACCATAGGATTCTATATTTTTCATTGTTTACATTTAAAAATTAAATCATTTTGTACATATGGACATGTTTTTTTATTTTTTTATCATTTGCTAGTTCGAATGCATAATACATAACTTCTCGTAAATCACAATATTTCATTCAAAAAATGAAGTATATAAAAAATATATATAAAAAAAAAATATATATATATATGTGTTTATTTTTCTCGGTGTATAAATATAAATGAACATTTAATTGATTTGTTGACTGGTTAAGGTATAAATTCATCAAATTCATTTCAGTCAGCATTGTCCTGAGTTTTTATTTTAAATTGAGGAGTTAATGAGTTTATAATTTGGATTGGCAGCCGATTGCAAAGCTTTGGATCCCTGTTATTGATTGAGCTGTCATTACTTGTCAATCCTTACGTTTATGTGTGTTATAACTGCGGTTGTGCCCGATATGCGTAAGTTTGTGTTTGCTCCTGTCGGCGAAGATTGCAACTTGCAGTATACCAACTAACAAAACGATCCGATTGCCATTTGACGCACTTCCGGTTTTTCGATTATCTTCATTATATAATGTATCTCGCGAGTGGTAAGCCGAACATGCGTGTACTTGATTGGAACATCGTGCTGGTGCTAGGAGTCGAGTTACGAGGGGTCGCTATTTCACAACTGACAAAACAAATCCGATTGCGATTTGACGCACTTCCGGTTTTTCGATTCTGTTGATTATATGATGAATCTCGCGAGCGGTAAGCTGATCATGCGTGTACTTGATTGAAACATCGTGCTGGTGCTAGGAGTCGAGTTAGGAGGGGTCGCTATTTCGCAACTGACAAAACAAATCCGTTTGAGATTTGACGCACTTCCGGTTTTTCCTTGTCTCCGGTAACATGTTAGGCTTCACTTGACACCAGAACACGTCTTGATACAGCAAAGAGTGGAAGCTGGCTAAGTATGTCGCCTTGTGTATTGTAACTCACCTTCCCAGTCCATACAGTGCATGTGACAGGTGGAGGACAAGATTTCGATATTTTAAGCCCATTTGAGTTTAGAATTATAAGTCAATCCAAAATACTTGTTTTCCGATTGCAAACCAGTGTTCTTAGTGGTCAACATTAGGTTTTGGTTTTTATCCTGGTTGAAGTTACCCCTTACGTTTCCATACTTATTCATTTCGGACTAAATCACTTCGTGTAAACTTTATGGATTACTTTCTTATGTGATCCATTTCGGCAGTTCTGATTTTGTCCAAAATACTTTTCGGATTACTGCTCCCGCACAAAGTATTAATTAATTCGGGACGACACGTGTTTCGGGAATACGTGGATTCCCATTATCAAGTCGTATAACCGAATGAGCGCAAAAAGAACTATAACTGAAAACATGCACTACTTTTTCTTCTCCCCTCCTTCCCTTTATGTGTCCCTAACATATTTACAACCTTCTCACACACCCGAACGCAAAAAATCCTAGAAGGACCACCTGAGCGTTCTTAAGTGTGTTTGCTCCAATAAATCTATCGGCACAGAAAATGACAAGGGTGCTAAGAAGGTTTTTATTTTTTTAAATACAAATAAATTCAAAAGCATCTAGCTTGCGCGTCGAAGTTACCGATTTCATTAGTTTTAAATTCTCTGTATTTATATTATGTCTGGAATTCTCCGTATGTTCAGCAACGCCAGACATATCTGCTCTCCCATGTCGGTAGTGCTAGGTAAGCTCCTTATACCTAGTTTCAATAGACCTCTTTGTCTGTCCAATGTCTCCACAATCTCCACATGCGTTTTTATAAATTCCCGACATTTGTTTCATTTCCGGTTTGTCTTTAGGATTTCCTAAAACGTTACGACGTGTGTTCGAGGATTTATGACCAATTATCATATTTTCGACTTTTACGACTCGGCTAATTCCGTTCGTTATTTTATGAAAAGGCAATATTAAAAATTAAGTTTTGTACCGATGTTCTACCTGAGTTAGCGTTGTGGAGGTGTTGCCTATATTGAACCTTAAGGACGCTATCAACATCTATATAGAAGTAACCATTATGTTTCGCAATGTTTTTAATATATTCTAATTCATTTTCGTATCTGTTTCCCATTAAGTCACAGATACGAAGAAGAATTATTATTCGTGTGTCAATATTTATATTACGGGTACAATAGACGTATATGTAACAATTAAAGCTAGAAATGAAATTTAGAAAAAGGAAAAACTAGGAAGCGATAAATCGTTCTTTTCATTTTAAAAAGAAACCGTAACGGGAATTCTGGCACTCGAAGGGAATGTGCTGTACACAATTCGTGCACCGTACCAACGCCATTCCCGTTACTGTTATTATTATCATTATTATTACTGCTACCGTTACCGCGAGGATTGTACACATTGTACTTAATAAGAATTAAAATGGTCCCCGCGACGGTGAGAGTTTGAAACAGGGCAACGAGCGCCATATTTCCGGTCGTGGTAGCGCCGGAAGCGCCTCCATTGTGTGTGACGTCGTAATTAACAAACTAAACTTAACATGTGCTTTCCTGCCACCATTGTCCTCTTTCAAATTAATGATCTGGTTTCCTTTCGCCGGGCGCTCGTTCAATAGCACTCGTAGATCAACTGACCCGCGTCCCGCTGAAAAGCCGCATTTTCAGTTGGAAAATGCGTGAAATATTGCCCCGGTACGACTGGTATCATTTACATACGCTTGACTACGTCACGGATATTTGTTTCCTACGTCGTAAATAATAACTTTAAATTTCGGGAGATAAAACTAACGTATCGCAGTCTATGCATGTCCATAAATAAGCCGATGAATGTTCATTGATACGCTGCCGTTATTAATATTTATTATGAGTCTACATTAAAACAGGGAAAGACATAACTTACTTTAAAGTTTTTTTTATTCAACTATATTAGCAATCAGAAATACATATTTTATGTAATGATATAAATTGTAAACAATAGTTTAATGGGCAAGAAAATGGCGCCGCATGATTTCGCCTCAATTATGTAGAAGATCTTATGGCAAAGGGTGGCCCTAGTAGTTGATTGGAGTTACTCTCTAATTTTACATGATGTTGCTCTCTTGTACATGGTATTTAGGTGTGAATGTGGCTTGGAGACATCCGGGGACATGTCTACGATAATACGGAGGACTTTAGATTAGGTTTCTTTCAATATAGTCATGTTGGACAATGTTCAATTTCATATATCCGTATGAGTTTAATGACTTGAGAATTAATAATTTATTTTCAGTTGATAATTTTGATTTACTAAGACCTGTTAACTAGCTAATTTTCTTTGATTTTACTTCTATATGCTTAATTTTTTTAACATACACCTTTTCTAATTTAGCCTAGAATGTCCCATATAAGTATAAGAGAAGTAAAGTGACTTCTCCTCAGTTAAGGTTGACAGTCGGGCATCTACCTTTCTCAAGAGTAAAAGGTATAAGAGCTGATTTAGTTTCATTTACCTTCATTTTACGTTTTTCAACTACACTCTAGCTTTGTTGAAAGGCTGCCATTGTGGGACCATCTTCATTGGCAAATATTGCTATATCATCCACGAATGTAGCTATAGTTATTGTGTTGATGATCAGAATGTCGGAAGTATATAATACACAGAGAAGAGGACCAGAATATATGCCAACATGCATAATATACAGAGCAAAAACAATGTATTTTATCTAAATAAAAGAGAAGCTTTTATAATTATAATCCATGTAGTTACAACTGTATGTGGATACTAGACAACCAGTGTTCAAAACAAAATTTTCAGACACATGGTATTCATTCAGCCTATAACTAACTGACAATAAAGTAATGTTTTATATAATAATTCAAGTTAATTCAAGATCTAGTATTTCTTACGGTTCCTTTTTTGATTTTATTTATAATTATTAATATTCCTTATTTCCAGTTAAACTATATTACACATGCGTGGTGCTAGGTAAATAAAAGTTTTCACACAAAGCACAGTTTGCTTTAAATGTATGTAATTGTTCATCTGTTTCTGCTCGGGTGATATATTCGTTGCCTTTTAAGGAAAGTCCATCACTCCATATAACAAATATAATAATACCAGAAGGAAATTCTTCATAATATACATTTGGACGACAAATTTATCTGGAGAACACACACCTGGAAGAAAAAGAAACAAATAGATTTGAAAATGAATTAGTGGCTGGGTAGAAGATCTTACCTAACAATACAGAACAAGATCCTAATTATAAAACAGTCATCAAGACAATTTAGGTCTACGGCATCGAACTATGGGGAGGTCTCAGCAAATCGAATAAAGCAATCATACAGAGATCTAAAGATGCCAATCAAAAGCATTAAAATCAATTGTTGACGCCGCATGCTACGTCACAAATGAAATATTACACAGCGACCTAAAAATTCCGAAAGTGGAGGAAATCATCCACGAAAAAAAGAGTAAACCACCACAAAAAAGAATAGAAGCTCACACAAATCCATTAATTGGATAGCTGATGCAAACGAAGAAGATTAAAACGACGATTGCCAGGCTTCTAATAGATTAAGAAACCAGTTCAACCGAAGAGATCTTGCCTGCTAGAGTGGGCAACATGCCAACACTTAAGCATATAGAATACCTATGTACGAGGGAGTCAAAAACAAGTTAGTGTTTAGTGTAAACAGTTCAAAAGTGGACGCACAGATCAGAACGATGATCCAGAAGGTGTGCCAAAAAAGTATCAACAACGGAAGTGCATGAAAATCAATTAAAGGTCGATACGCTGATTCGAAAAGATCGTCGGTTGAAAATACAGGAAACTGCCCTACTGACCGGCATTGCTAAAACCTCTGTTGGTGAAATCGTATCTGAATTAGGCTATCGAAAAGTGTCCACGAGATGGGTACCAAAACTGTTGACCGTCCAACACAAAATGCAACGAATGGAGGCGGCTGGAGGAGCTTTTAACGCGCTATCGCCAGGAAAACGGATTTCTAGAGTCTATAGTTACACGAGACGAAACGTGGGTACACCACCATACCCCCGACTCAAAAAAGATTCGATGACGTGGAAGCATCCAAGTTCACCAACACCGAAAAAATTCGAAGTTCAGCAGTCTACAAAAAAGGCAATGGCAATTGTGTTCTGGGATATGCAAGGCATTTTGCTCGTAGAGTGTTTACTACCAAAAGCGATAATCAACAGCGATATTTATTGTCAAATTCTCGAAAAACTACACAAAGCCATTCGTCAGAAAAGAAGAGGAAAGTTGACTAAAGGAATCACGTTGTTGCATGACAATGCACGACCGCATACCTCAAATCTGACGAAGACCAGAAACACAATTGAGAAGTTATTGTCCATCCGCCCCATATTTCAGACCTGGCTCCTTCTGATTTTCATTTGTCGGGTAAAAGGTTTGAAGACAACGACGAATTTACAAATTTGGATCGGACCTTCTACGAAGAGGGTTTACAGAAGCTTGTGTCTCGTTGGGATAAGTGCCTTAATATTGGCGATGATTATGTTGTAAGTAGCTAACAGTTCACGCTTTTACTTAGTGTATGTTTGATTTCAATAAATAAAGTAGTCCGACTGTAATTCACAAATGTACCTTAGTAACCGGACATCCCTAGTAGTTTGTTTGTTAAATAAAAGAGAGAAAATATCTTTGTTTCTATTTTTAAATTAATTTCTACAAATCCAATTGTCTAATATTCAAAACATCAGATTCTTGAAAAAGTAATAGTGCCTTCTGTTCACTAATTTAACAAACCTTTGACGTATTTTTTATGTATACACATCTAATACCTATTACAAAAAATTATTGCAGTAAAACTGTTATACTTATGTCATACAATTGTAAGGACCAGAGTCAATGTCGTGTTTAGTGTCCCGATTTTTTGTTATTGCTAGTTTATTGGTACTGAAGTAAGCATATTAGTATCTGGTGGTACTAATCACATATTAGATACTACGAAATATTCAAACTAAATTAAATTAAGTTAAGTGTTTTAGGTATACACCCAATATGTCACCCCTTCAAAAGTCTTTTAATCACATGACGAGCAATTCCATCAAAACGTATCACCACATTCTCAGTTAAACATATTTCGATAAATTACTTATGAGCTAGCGACGCAATACAATCTCGTCAGGCAATATTATTAAATATCCGCTTGCGAGCAGCTTCACCCTAAAGTAAACTAATTCCGGCACTTATGACATGTTCATACAAGTGCGTGGTGCTAAAGGAGACCTCTGCCGACGGGATTTCGGGTACGCACATATAACATCCATGCGAATATGCGACTATGTGCTTGCATTAGTTTAATCAAACTAATAGAAATGTTTTAACGCCCTTGATACTTCGCCATAAAACCCTTATCAAGCGTTCCGATAGGGGGCAATTTCCAATGCAATAAATCGCCGTTGGTGTCGAAATATGGCCGCGTAATATATTTTCATAAAGTGTCATTTACTAGATTTATTAAATCATCTTCCCGAATTGAATCTGTTTATGCGGGGTAATCAGTTTTAAATGGCACTTATGACGGAAACGGGCCTTTTTATAGATTGCCCATTCGGTGGTGATTTGTTTTAAAATAAATCACGCTAAAAATATACGGGTCGCATTTAAATCTCCAAAATATATAGAGCAGTTATCCACCAACTCGTTCACGCATATATGGAATATCCGTGATGTACAGTGGTGAGAAAAGGTATTGGAACACTCCTTCCTACACATTCTCCTTTTTGCGGCCAATTATTTGCGGCTGGTATAATGTATTGCGTAGTCATTGAAAGTCCTTGCGCCCAATAATATACGTATTTAAAATTTCTAATATAATTTTAGTAATTTCCGTATGACATGGTACATGTATTGGGATTGTGAGATATATTTAAAAAAAAGCTTGGAGGCTTTAGTAAAATCCTTAAAAACTAAGTATAAGTAAGATACACACTTACAAATATTACAACTAAGCAAGTTAATAACAATGTCATGTATATAAATTATTGTATTCCTATTACGAATTTCGTAAGATGAACTCTAATTATTTCATTTTTGCATATGTAAATCGCTAATTCATAAATAAAAAGGGAAAAGTTTTTTTTTTCGAAAGTTGCCGACACACGTGAGTCCCAGACATACCGGCCATTACCCTTAAAACCAGCAATGAAAATATTGTTAACTCCTTTAGAGAGACCCCATAACACAATACCGTACCTCAACTATCTATAGATCGTCTCAACCACCGAATGCCGTACAGAGCTTAGGAGAATTCGATGCACCGTCGCTAAATCGTTGAATCTGCTGTATATTACTTCCGATTCCATTATTTGAGTTTCTGACAGCTGAAGTGCATATTTTTAGGAAAACGGTAAACTATAAAAAACATAATTTTTTTTATTCAAGAATCGGTGAAAAAGACCATACTTTTATTTATTATTACTCAACATTAACGTAATTTACATTTCGAACATTTATTTAGGAATTGGGGTATTATATAATTTATCAAATTTAAAATAAAATATATAATCCTTTAACAAATAATAGTTTCCACTTTTGTAACGATCACACAAATCCGCATATAATACAATAAAATTTAAGGAATAAATCCGTTATCATCACCAGCATGAACTAATGCAAAACAAGCTCTACGCCCGATTGGGGATTTCAAACCAGTACTTATTCCATGGATAAAGGCTTGTCGACTATTTTGAATTGCAGTGTCTGTCCAAGTTTTATTTACTGCATGCCCTGTATTCACCCATGACTCATCAGTATATATTATAGTTCGACCTGAAATAATTAAAGCTACAAAAATGTCAAATAGCAAGAACTAAATTGTACCTTCTTCTCTAAATTCCTTGATCTCTCGTAAGTATTTGTGCCTCCACCGAATAATGTCGTCTCGTTCGATGAGTATACTTTTACGTCCTACTTTTTTAAATGCGGAATCCATATCGTGTAATAATCTATGTAAAGTTGCTCAACTGAAGTTAATGAGATCATCATCAGCATTGACATCAGTAAGAATTGCATTTGATGTAAATGGCATATTCTGTATAGAAAAACTATACACTTTGCGTCGAATAGGTGCTTGCGTGTTCTCGCCATATGTTTGTAATCGGTCATCTAGTTGTATGCGTTTCCTTTTCTTGGGGCTTCTTGGACTTGATAATGAATCATTTTGTTGCTCCTGTTTTATATTATATATTGTACACTTTGAGCCACCCAAAGCTTTACTTGCTTCTTGAACGGCAGCACCCACATTCATAGTTTTATTAAAATAAATTAGAACATTTGCAATCATACACTACTCCTGTAGGCTAAATGTTTGTCCCTTACGCCGTTTTCTCCCTACAGGCTCCATTAATGCAGTCAAAACGGTAATTAAATGTATAGGTTATAAATTTTCTAAAAATCAAGAAAAATATCCATATTACTCTGTGCACGCTCGAAAAAGATGGAAGCGTTCTGAAAAGAACGATTTGTACAACTATACATAAACAAATTAACGTGGAATTTAACTAAAAATATTTTAAAGCTACGACGATAACGATTGACAGCAGTCATAATAGACAGAGAGATACATAGGTACTTTGCCGACGCCGACATATGTAAATAATTGCAACATAGCAATCGGAAGTGTAGATACCGCTAATGACAACAACTAAGGGTAGTAAGAGGTAGAAGTTGCTATTATATCCCATACTGCATACGGAGCTTGAGACGATCTATAGACTCATTGTGTGTCATGGCATTGTAAGCCATAGTCAGTTGTTCAAATAAAAGCACATTCTTAGATGTTTAAAGGCATAACAAAAAGAGTAGAGTAATACTTCTTAACATACCAGTGATGGTAAAAATAAAAAATAAAAAATACTCTCACCACCTCGATGAGTGAAGAACTCCTGGATACGTATTTCGGCAACTAAGTTGCCATCCTCAGCAGAATCTACGAAGGAAGATAATGTTAGACGTCGCACTCTGGGAGATTTGCTCCACTTGAATAACACTCAGTGTTATTCAAGTGGTGTTCTGTGTGGTTGAACTAATGATTTGAAATGATTAATGTAACCATGTGCTGTTAAAGAATAAATAAATGTTGAGGCAACAGATAAGTTAAAAAATCAATTCAAATGAATAAATTTAGGTAATAACTTGATACTGATAACATAGATGAAGGCAAATTAGATTAAATAAATTAATGGAGTAAAGGCTGTAAATTAAGAACTAATAATAAATAACAAATATCTGACAGGAGTCAATAACATCACCAAACCTAACTCCATCGAACAAAGTTAATATCCAATGTCCGAGTGTTGTCTCCCTCAAAGATTTCGTCAACAAAGTAAAAAAAAATTGTCCAAATATTTTTTAAAAAGTTGTATATTTTAATACCACTCAGAATGTAGGAGATATATATATATATATATATATATATATATATATATATATATATGTATATATATGTTATCGCCTTCTACAGAGGCATCCCAAAAACCCAAATCGAACCGCAACCGTGATTCCACATTCGCAAAGTGAAATGCTCTTACAGAATAAGGATATGGGGACGCGTCCAATCATAAATTTGATTCAACGACCACTTTCAAAAGTATAATCACCGAGCACTCGATAACTGACTTACCTGTCGGCGAAACATAAAGTTTGTGTGGACTAGCCCACTGTTATGACCTATGTGCTCTATTTAATAACAAATAATGCTGCCCCACAATCCTTGCAATCTTTACTGATTTCACACAAGAATCATCTGATGACGTATAGATGTACTGATGATCCTCTTCTGGTGAAAACTGTTATGTAAATAACCTTAAATGAATATCAGATCACAACTCATAATACATAATATCTTAAAAGCTTATTGTTTGGACGGAAGTTGTGGGAAATTGAATCATTGAGCTCCATTATTTTCAATGTAAATGTAATAATTGACTAACTGTAAATTTTATTTAATTTAGCACAATATTACTAAAATTAATTCTACATATCTCTATATATTTGCAACTGCACTAGACGCAGTTTGTTAATGTGCATCAGTATCAGCATTACTTATTCATTCACTGCACTATCGGATTTTCAATGCCCTTTTTAACCTGTTCAAACGCCCTCCGCCCAGAGTTAAAAACCAAACACGTTTAATTAGTAAGTACTAGGTTTACTCTCGGCATTTCCAAGCACGGCCATACCCTTCCGTGATTAGTCCCTCTAAATAATTTGAAAATATCCCGACCCGACGTTAAAACTTTCAAGTGGAACTTTTAAATTCCTACGGATTCATGAATATTAAAACGAACTAGTCGAAGCAACTACAAGAGCGAGAAGAAGTGATATTCGCATCTAGCCGGAGCAAGTTCATGAAACAATTTCAGGATAGCCAACGAGGTTAAATCCGCTTCTATATATTAGCGATGGACGCAACGATTGCCCGAATAGTTTTACTGATGTCATCAGGTAGATTACACTGGATACTTAGGTAATAGCTTTCCAGTTGCAACCATGGTCTGACATTGTGTTTATTTTTATTGCTAACAAATAGAGAAAGGACTTACCTTGAAATGCCAGTTGTAGGACCAGCAAACAAAAAACTAACTGGATCATGTTGTGGGAACCTAGCACGCACTATTCACCATTAAAATCCCACGTTAATTTATTCTGAAACAAAAAAATATAAATGAATATAAAAACAGATACATTTCGTTTTATATAAAATACCAACTGACATTGCTTATGACGGTTATGATGGTTGTGTATATTTTACGTTTGTACTTAAAATTGTATTTCACCTTATTTTATCCAATGGCTTACTACTAATTCTTTAGCTCCCAAATATATACTTGAAATGTAAGTACTACTTGGAAAGTTCTGTAAATACAAATAAATAAATAAATGAAATAAATATGTACTCACAGAAGCTACGACACGAGCAATTGTTGACCTGATAGAAGAGGAAAATACTTTAGCACAAAAAGACTTCCTCAAATGGTTGATGTGAAGCTCAGTACACAATTGTTTGAGAAAGAAAAAATCAAAAGTTTCCACTACCAAAAACCTCCAAGAACTAGTGACTGATGATGTACGAAGAAGCACTTTTTTCGAAACAATGAAGGAAATTCACCAAAACAATACTATGCTCAGAAAAATAATATTCACACATTTCTCTTCCCTGGAGAAATTAATCCCCAAAACTGTGGATACTGGGGCAGATATTTTCTATTTTGCATTTAAAAATAAACGCTTGGATACATTGATGTGAGTTTCTTCTATCGAAATGATTATGTTATGATAAAATAAATTCTTTGTATTAAGACTTTTCCATAGTTAACTACCGTTAAAGCTATAATGCATATTTCAATAGTAAATACATTTTAGAAGATGTTAGCATCCCTGACAGGGAATTTCGTGTCAGAAAATGGCCGTGTCACTTCTGTTTTGTGTGTTGCTGTATTGTACTTTGTTTAGAGTACCACGTTCAAACGCAGGAGGAATTACATAATATGTAGATTGTCCTTGATCAATAGATTTGAGCCATTGTCGTCGACGGCCGATTTTGAATGTTACATGGAACGTAAGCTCTATGGATGCTCTAGTGTGGTAGAAGAGGAAAAAGTATTTTTATTTATTACCTTGATTGGAGGAGAGACATATAAATTATTAAAAGGCTTAGTGCTAACAAAACTACCTAGTCCAACAACATATCTACTCAATTACAAAATTTTAGGAAAACACTTGTCACCCAGAAAGCTAACAGCGACAAAAATATACAAATTGTATATAATATAAGTATGTATAAGTATAAGTATGTTTCGGCTACTTTCAACTTCTTAGGTGACATGTATTTTGCTGACTATTCTACAAATGTACAATGAGAGGCATTGTCAGTAACTTTTGCTCGCAAATTTTAGTTTTGAACAGATCATTAACCCTTACAAATCATATTTGGAGAAAAGATAAAGATACGAAAATTACCCTCATCGAGATTATAGAGATGGGAGAACTTCACATCTAAGTTAGTAACACACTTTTAGTAGTGGTTGTCCGGAATTGTTAATCTCTCTGTATATTTTAAGGGATGTTAGCATCCCTGACAGGGAATTACGCGTTAGAAAATGGCGGTATCAGTTTATTTGTCTGGGTTATTATATTGTATTAGAACATTCGCTAAGATGCGTTTTCAATTCATTTTCCAGATTCAGCCCTTGTGAAGGATATCCTACTACAACGTTACACCAACAGATTGACACCGATTTTTCCAGTGTACCTATGTACGATTTATGACAAACCATTCTGATGGAGAAACGCTTAGCCCGAGTTTGATTTTCGACACGGCACTTCGATACCCAACCGGGAAGGAACTGCGCTTTAAAGATATTTCCAATGCGAAATCCGATCGACAATGTGGGAAGAAGTAAAGTATCAATACATGCTAATTATTTCGCGTCGATATTTGCTTTGCCCGGAAAAAGAACGGATTCCAATTTCTATTGTTTCGGTTTAATGCGGTCTGGTAAGCCAATCGTTTGCAGTACGGTGAACGTAAAATCGTAAAATGCAATCGTGAAAGCTGTAGTCAATTAAATTCGAAGTAATCCTATTACGGTCTTTGCATTCTTCTTTTCTTTCTGAGAACCTTCGGTATTAAGTCAACTATTCATAAAAGTGTAATAGGATGAAGGAAAATTGAACCAAAACAAATACTACAGTAATAAATCAATAATTGATTTTTTACATCCATAAAAAATTAGTTTTCTTTTTGATATCAATGCAAAAAATTCATTATTTGCATTTAATTTCTTTTATTTTGCATATGGAAAAAATTATTTTGGAATAAAATCCATAAGAGACTTATTTTATTCATATTAATATCTCACATCAGTGCAATGTCACATCAACGACTTCGCAAACTGTTTAACAAATACAAATGAACTTCATTATTACCAATGTTTGGTAATAAGAGTCCATAAAAACTAAAATAACAAAATACATATTTTTTCAAGTGTCTTTCATCACAGCTTGAGAGATGAAACTATCGGGTTTGAGGGCGATTTCAAAATGTTCATCACGACAGAACCAGCATTTCGAGATCTTCTTTAACTAGGATTAACCGACCCAAACCTTTTAAGCTCCAGCCCGCCACCTCAAAACGATATACATCTGTATCCAAAAAATGTCATTTTCTTGGTCCAAATTACCGACTTCCCATAAAAGTAAATTATAAGATTATTATTTCAATAAAATCGTATGTTAAACGTAAAATAAAATGTATAGGGTCGTATTTTATAGAAATTAAGTTATGATTCTTCAGTGTCGAAACGTGATGCAGAAAACTTGATTCCAACAATTATAGTTAAGTTAATTTAAATCAGAAAACGAAATAAAGATGTGCAAGGTCGTATTTAAGGTTGGTGATGGTTCTTCAAAGCCGAAACGTCTTGTTGGAGGACCGTGTCAAATCTATCAAAAAATAATATTTTTTTTCAAATTACCCAATTGCAACAAGAAGGAATTATTAGTGATGGGTTGCTACGAGCGAAGCTGCTATTTTGTAGCTGCTATCCACCGATAGCAGTTTGTAGCAGCTACGGA
>JARFOC010000625.1:207502-221978 GCA_031763485.1 Osmoderma eremita
TAGTATTTTCGATCATCTCGTCAACAGCATATTTTACAGCGCCAGGTAAATTTTGTTTAATTAAACATAACAATTCGACCTTAACCATATCGTCCTCATAAGTAATATTGCTTTTCTTCATCCACTCTTGTATTTCTGCCGTTCGATTATTCCCCTGTTGGTGGTCTATTCCGTTTCCTGCTATGGTAGGAAGCATAATCTAAAATGATAAGAGAATTTTCTTTTAAACCCGGAAGAATATATTGCAGCCACTCTTCGAATCTTTCGGCATTCATATCTTTGTGACAATCTCCCGTTTTCTTCGATTCAAGCAGAAGCAGTCCATTGTCCACGAATCCTTCCTCTGAGCATATGTGCACAATAATAAGCCTTTTCCCTTTGCCTGAAGGATTTTTAAAGCCTCTACTCAATGTTTCTATAAATGCCTGTCTTCAAGCATACATTGATGTACCTGTCCATACTTTATTTACAGAATATCCAGCGTTTATCAATGTATCGCCCAAATAATAAATAGGTGTACCATTATTGCGGTATTTCATTATTTCACGTAAATATTTCTTCCTCCATATAACGATTTCATATGTTTCTTTCAACATGCTATTTCGACTCGTCTTTTGATAGCTGGAAATGATTTTTTCGTAAGTAATATGTAACTAGAAAGCACAAGTTTGAAATAATAAATATGTGTATGTCTACGGAAGATTTAGTTCTTTTGGTAATGATCTCAGCGTAGTAATTTTAAAGTTAGGGTTTAGTTAGTTCGTTTATCGCAGCGAGAACTTCTTGAGCTGTTGGTGGTTAGTTTCTAAAAAAAGAATGAATGGACAATCCTTCGAATACTATTTTTCGTGTCATCATCCACATTATCCAAAACTTCTTTGATATTTTTTTGCTGGGTGAAGCGCATGATCAATATTATATTCTTTCAAAATAAACGCTGCGTTCATCAATTCCTATAAAAATATTATTAATTTATCTGTTATAATTTTTGTTTCTAAAAAGCTGCCTGCTGCCTTTGCTGTCATTTCAACACTTTCAACTTTAGAAGTGCCTGGCTGTTCTTGATAGGATTGACCAATAATAAATGTGATAAGAATATGACGCGTTGATACTACACAGTTGCCATATAGTTCTCTACTGCATCTGTTGGGCGATTCAACTATAAATCATGGTTTCTTATAACCAGATCAATCGGTCAGCACTGTATATACTATTTAAAGCAATATAATTGAATATATAGCAACAAAATCATGAGTTCCATCACTTGTCTGCCCCCTTTTAATATTGATTACAACCATTTCCTCTTCTACAAAGGAGTTTATAATTACTGATGATTTCATTAACTTTTCATGAACTCCGATAATATGTCGCCCCTCTCAACATTGTTCATAAGCAATGTTGAATTTATTTCGTTTACGGCAATCAACTCGTTCGTCGAAACATCTAATATAATTAGATATTACTCAACTACATACTACGGGTTATTATACTATAGGTGATTGACTTGTGTGTCAATATATTCACGGCTTAGCCAGTACGCGGATGGATGAATATTTCTCGTATTTTGAACGACCTCCGAGTTTATCGTAGTCCGCTTTTTGTAACAATTCGAAGCAGGAAGTTATACGTCTTAGTTCAAATAATAAAATGGAAGTTGCGCCACGAAAAACATTAAAATTTAATGATTTCGTGTTAGTGAGTAATCTATTCATTAAAATGTATGATATGTGTGCTCGGTATATATTTTCATGTGAAAATGCTCTAGTGTGAGTCGTAATTGTGGAACTGTCAATTACAACGTATAGATGTACACACGTAATTACTCCCGTTATATTTACCGCGCGAATAACTTTATGTGTAGGACAGAATGTAGAAAGGGAATTTTTTGTTTGTTTATTAAATATGAATGTACGATTCTTAACGCCGTAAAAGGAGAGTTTGTTGGTAATTTTCTATATCTAATAAATAATAATAATAAAAGTAAATGTTTTACGTCGAGTAGAACCGTTAGAAATCAGCGTTACTGCATCTTAAATCGGCATTCATCAATCTCATTTTCAAATACTGACAGCTGTGTTTATTTGTGTATTACATAAGAAAGCAGCTGCTATTAACTGTCACATGGCGCCTTTATTGAACGGTGTTTAATTAAATATTAAGAGGAATTTTATTATTACTCTGCTTGTCATGGTATAACTTGTTTGTCGAGAGGCATTGAAAGCACTGAGCTTATGTCACCGTATATGTTCATTCATCGGGCTCTAGCCGACAACTGAAATAACAAGACATGCTATCTAGGAATGGAAAATGCAGGTCTTAACACGTCAAGGCATGTTCGAACATTCACCATTGCATGCTGCTTGATCAGTTCCGAGATCTAGCTTACAACTGAAATAACGGCAAGACATGTTCTCTTATACTACATATCTATGCATGAATATTTTAGGTGGATAAGCGAATATCCTAGAACAAAAAAACTAAGGGTGATGGAGAAATTCTGAACACATAATTGATTACAGCATGCAAAAGTATATGGGAATCAGGCATTTTTGTGCTTGGTACAAAAAACTTGTTAACCAGTACTATCGATCTGATCTCGCAGTTAATCTAGAATCGCGCGGTGATTGATCGTGAGATTTATACGCGAGCAGATGTGCAGTTTTGCGTGAAACACTTCCTCCGTTAATCGGGGCGGGTACTTTTGCTTTCGCCTGCACCGGGTAATCGATGCAATGAACTAACATTCTGCCGTATTTGATTACCCGTTTTCATTGGGGAAATCAAGGACTTGTGTGCTTCTCGGACGCTGGAAGTTCAGTTTAATTAGCCGGCACTGGCGATGTTAGAGCTGGATTTCTCACGATATCTGCTGTGAAGTGATTACGGAATTTGCGAGAAAAATAGATAATGAGATATTACTCGTCTTTTAAGAATTAAAAATAAACGATATGTAATTGACTTTCGTAACTGCGGACGAGCACTATTGGAACGTCAATAAATATTAAATTAAAGAGTTTTTACATAGACTGGAATTGACGAAGTACCAAGTGGTGTCCTTTAAATAACGTTGATGATCATACATCATTAATATGGGAAGTCAGTGCTTTGAACCCTCATTTGAACACTGGTGGAAATGAGGCTTTATTACATGTACAATTAATACCGATTTTGACGAGTGCATGAACAATTTCTTAGTCTCAGGAAAACTACGGACCATGCATAAGCACAAATTAAAATATTTGTCGTTAATTAGGGATTTTAAACCATCAAATTTCAGTTTCCTGCAACATCAATGTTTTCTACATCGTTAATCTTAATCCATAACCATTTGCATAGGCGTATATCTCGTGAATGTTAGCCAATAAACCTTTTTATAGCCATTATAGCAAGTTCTACAGCATCTCGTTACTAATTTACGTCGTAACAAATGATGGTATAAGCAATAAAAGTTTAGGTGTATAACAACCGGATAAATTTATTAATAGACTTTTATACCATCGACCCATCATCATTATCAGTACAATCATCTCGCTTTCCCATCTCGGTCTTCACGCATCTACGTACGGAAGACAAAAATCGAGACGGCCCGGCAAACGGACCGCGGGGCAAATTGTATGCGCCTGGTGAAGAATGATCAATGAACGCTCGGACTCCTAGAGGCACGGATATGTTGCGTTGGTTGTTGCATAATCGGCGCATTGCCTAGCGTACGGAGAGAGAAAAAAAAATCTTTATATAAGAAGCTAACGGTCGTCGAGCAATATGAAACAACCGGCATCAATAATTAATGATGTTAAAGGTACACACAGGATGTGAGACTTCTAGTCTGGTTCGAGATTGTAATAAAAGAGGATGGAACGAGATTCGGTGGAATGAAATATGAGCGTTGGGGAAATCGTAATCACGCAGATAACTATTTTGTATTACCGGCTGGTTTCAGTTGTTTAAATTAATATCTATCTATCGTTTTGATTTCTATTCCTATGGTGCTGTAAACAATTAATAATTAATATGCACAATGCTTTTATTTGCTTATTTAACTTTTTAATTTTATTTTTAATTAATCACTACTAGTAGTTAACCAATTATTCCCAGTGTGCAGCAACTTTAATCATAAACATAGCATTTTTCGTCCATACTTTGGATCATCGTGTATAACATCCTTACAGTACCATGGAACGAATGGTGCCGTTGATTATAGTTTCAATGTGTATTATACGGTAGCAAACCTTTAACTGTAAGCATCTTAAAGAAATACACCATAGGAGATTATGGAATTAAATTGTACTATGCGGAAACCACGCTGACAATATATTATTGGGTCACGGAACCGCGAAATAAAAAAAACTGTTACCTGGTATCTTATTCAAATTTCCTATTATAGAAAATGCAACAACTTCCTACAAATTTTCCACAACAGGACCTTATAACTGAAAAGTCCTATGTGCCTTAGTCAAATAAGAAGGCGAAATGAAACAACAGTATTCCAATCTCTACATCAGCTCAGGAATTTGCAATGATAACAATTAGTAATATATAATAAATCGGTGAAAATAGTTTTGGAACAAGATTGTGATCTGAGATTGCCGAATTAGAATCATGAGAATACCTCAACTAAATTGCTTCTGAGGGTGTATGGTTACAAGATTCTATACAGACTTTCAGGACTGCATCAGGACGACTCCTTCTTATAATATATATATGAATGATCCGTCATCCGGCGTGGACTATTCCAAGACCTTAATATATGCGGGCGACATCCTTTCTGCTGCGTAGAACCGTGCCAAGCACACTCGGGGAAGTTATGCTGCTGGGGAATAGTGTTGTACTAATAGATTAAAGCCTAACATACAAAAGACCCAGTTACTGCAATTCTCCTCCAGCAATAACAACGAATGCGTTAAGTTTCTGGGCATTATCTTTGACAACGCACTATCTTTTAAAGAGCAAGCATATACCTTGCAAGCACAACTAGCAAAATTTATCTATGCTCTCCGTAGGATTAGAAAAATGGCTGGGAAAAACACTGCTTGGCAGGTGTACTTTGGGGTGTTCCACTCGAAGGGCGACCTATGGTATTATCCTGTGGGAAGGGTCAGTGGCATCGAGGAGGATATTGTTGCAACAAAGAAAAGCCATAAGAGCAATACTGGGCGTATCATTAACTGTTTCATTAATATCACCATTCTCGAAAAGTCCAACAAAAAGTGATTTTTGGAACTTGTAAAGTCATTTCTATTGATTTAGGGAAGCTTTGTAAAGGAGTTCTGAAAATCATTGAGCATTTGAATGTAATAACAACATCTTCTTCTGGACAAATAGTTTCATTATACAATAATTTAGTTGACACGGGAAAAGTTATCAGTTTTATTTGGATAAAAGGTTATTCCAATTTGTGATGTAATAAATTTGTGGACTATCTTTCCAAGGAAGCTTGAGGTAATTGACATCAGCATCAGCGCCATATACCATATACGAATGTTTTGACACGACTTCGGAAAATTCTTCAAAGTGAATTGAAAATACGATTCCAGTCGGCTTATCAAGAAAAATTTATGAATTATTATGTAATACACTCAAAAATCACGCAAATAACTAGATCAATTCTTCAGCATGGTAGGTTTCCCGCTCATCTTATGGAAATAAAGATGATGGACGAAGATAAATGTCAGCATTGCAATAATTTGTGAATCGTCCGTGGGCCAACCTGCATGTCTTCATTCAGAAGTTTATTTAACTGAGCAGCTGAATAATTTTTTATGTTTGCTAAAGCTGTTACTATTGATTTAGGAAATATTGCACAGTTTCGTCTAAGATCATGTCACTCCAATTTGAATAAGAATATTGTCTGCTCTTTTTAACTTGTTAAGAAACTTAGTTGTTTATTCTGGTTAATTCTGATACAAACTGGAAAATCGGTACGTCGTTATTTAATGATTTTGCTTTTAATTTTCGCTTGATTATTCCATTTAGTAGTTAGTATTTATCCGGCTAGGAGGCCCTAATATTCCAAAGCCAGCCAAAAATTATTCACGGTTCTATATATTGTCGTTCTGGGTCCTAAGTGCGGACTAGCGTCCGGTGGTGCTTCGGTTGCCCGACCTCAAGACCGTGGGAACGCACCTATTGGCATTCAGTAGTTGTGCGGCATTATCGGTTTTCGGTCTGAAAAGAAAGGCGAACGCGACGTACGGCTGCGATCGTTTCGGGGCTGCGGAGTCGTTCGCCGCGCGACACGCAAACCGTCTTGATTAGGAATCCGTGCATAATGCGGATTCGAATATCGTCCACGTATTCGTAGAAGGCGGTCGAGATTCTACGTGCGAGCCTGCCGTGTGGGGAACACACTTGAATAGCAATCACCGGTTTACACGAGTGCAATACTTCGTTTGTCCTTCCTGAGATCACGAGACGAAGAGGTGGACGAATCTAGTTCCACACACGCTTTCTGGGCGCACGGGATTTTCTCTATATGTAAACTAGTTTGCATATCCTGTGTTAACTCTTACGGAAGCCAGCAGGTGATACGACTGCTGCTTAAAATGGCTTGAGAAATCTCGTTAGCAAAGGTGTTTGTTTTATCAATGCATTGAAAAATACATGACATTAATCCTGTTCAGGATTTGTATACACGTTAGTAGCATGTATAACAGGGTGGGTATCAGATTAAAGTTGGAAGCAGCTTGTTCTACTTAATCAATAATTAGTAAATGCATGCCGGCGTGTCATAAAATGATTGTTTTTATGTCCATAACCTATAATGATACGTTTTGGTTGCAAAAATAACGATTAAATAAAGCGTCCTCGGGAATGCATAGATTAACATCACCACCAACGAAGTATGGCCAAAATGCATTTGAAACCTTTTCGTGGAATCTTTCTACCGCCAAAGTAAGCCGTTAACCTGTTGGTATATTAAGTAATATTAATGTAAATCCTGACCAGTTTGTTTTGTACGTCAATCACTTTATTTTCAAAAGGATAAGATCGCATTGTTGCAATGCAGAGTTGTATTTTATCAGAAGATGAAAGCATAGATAGAGAAAGTTAAGGAATATTTTCAAAAAGTTAATGTATGTATGTATATATTTTATTTTGAAATAAAACGATTACAGAATAAGTCATATTAAAAAAAAAGGTTGTTCACCAAGTGTCAAATAAAAATATGTAAAATGAATAATAATAATAAGTTAAATATAATATATAATATGTTATAAACTACATGAAGAAAGAACATAAACATGGTCACACTTTAGAACAAAGTTATAAGCAAACTATTTACTTTTAGATCTTTTAAGACCATTGGTATTTAGTAGTAAATCTGGGAAGTGTATTTAGTTTGAGCTCCAGTTTGTTAGAATGAATTTAGTGTTTCCCCCATACCAGTTTCTCTTTCCCAGTGCTGGTTGAAGCGAGACGATTGTGACATTTAGGTTACCTTTCATTTTACCGTAAACCCATACGTTATATAATTGGCCAACATCAAAAATACGTATCCTTAAAGGTATTAGAGGAAAAATACTGGAGCATTAGAAGACTGAGGTGTAGAAACAAGATTTATAAAATCGGATCTATCAATTGTATACATTACATTTTAACCTAATTAAATCGAGATAGCAACATCAATTTCCACTTTCTTACTGATGAATGTAATTATCTTCATCGTTAATTATTTCCATTTGGAAGACGATTTTCGGCCTGTATTTGCTTTGATATAGCTCTCTGTCCTATATTTTTTTAAATTAAAGCATGCTATAACGTTGAAGCCCTAACAAGGATATACGTTTATTTAAGGACACCAGTGGCGTAAAAAAAAACCTTCTTACCTGTTATTATCTTCATCAATTATATAAAATGGTATACATACATACCGGTTACGCATTAGTGTGGCAAAACTCGATATACCCGTTATCATATAAGATATCAAAAAAAGTTATTCACGAAAATTATAGACAGCCTCGAAACTAACATTTTTGAAATTTTTTATATACAACACCTGTATGTTATTTCAGACTTAGATTAAGCTCATTCCTCATACTCATTCCTCGTGTTATTGTTGTCTTAAGAAAGAGATCATATTGTAAAATAAAAATAGAGGTCTAGATTTTTTGTTCCCTTTTATTATATGAAAATATTGTAACATGCTTTCGTTATCTTCAATTCCACTCGAATATTTTTAGACAATGCCAGCAGACGTTCGATACATTTCTGAATGACGTATTTAGGTCGCGTTAAAAAATAGCTCCTTGTTAAGTTGGGAGGGTAACGAACTGCCGATGGTTTCCATTAAAGGGGGAGACGATGATAAATAATGATGACTGCGGAAAGTGTGCGTCACCTCGCCGGGATTTATTAAAAAGGTTGCCGTTAGAAGGAACGCACAGTATTAAATATCGCTTTAATATAAATTCGCGTAGAATATAGGTGTAACCCTGCGCGAAAGGAAAAATATATTACCAGAATATATAAACAACGCATACGTCCTCTCTAACAGTACTTATCGACCCTTACCGTTCATCTCTTTCTTTCAGTTCTCCGTTTTTCTTTACGCGTTTTTCTTTTTCTCCCCTTCGGACGTCGCCATGAATATTCAATCTAAATGAACCGGCAGTGTCAACATTAACAAAGAAGAAGATTTATGCTGTCTTATCTTAATTCTTTTACACGTCAAGTTAGGTTTTAAATATAATGGAGTTTGTTCTCGCGGACTGCTCGTCTCTCTCCGGATTGCTGATGACGAGAAAGGTTTTTAAGGTACTATTAGGAAGTGGAGGAGGTGGTCTCATTTTCCGTCCGTGTGCGCGATATTAAATTTAAGGACGGCGAGAATGCGGCAAGTGGAGTTCTCACTTTCGTCGGCCGTCATTTCTGGCAGTGTCGGGATGAGTGGGATCGCGTTTTTCACGATTAAATTAAATAGGATTGTGTGTCTCTTCTCCTTTATATTTTTCCTAATTCAGCATTTTTTGCTTTACCTTTCCCGAAAGAATTTTTCTTAAATTCGTCAAATTATCTCCAGATTCAGAAACTCCCATTCAATTTATTCATGGTGGGAGTTGTACTAGTAGGAGACTGATTGAGATGCGGCTAAGAGTGTAGGTATTCCACGATTTGTTTCCACGTAGTCGAAGTACATAATGAAACATTTAAACTGCATTAGCGAGGATTAAAAGGGTTGCATTTATAAGTAATCAGCGCGCGCATTAAGATACCGAACTGCCGGTCGTTATAGGAAGGCGTGTGCTGCACCTATCTACCGGACTACCGAGCTAATGGAACATCGCAAAAATGGAAGAGGAATAATTCAATGCGCGCGTGCATTTTCTATTACACGGAGAGTCGCTATTTCAAACACGTAGATGGAAATGTGCTGGTTAATTGAGACACAAGTAGTGAGCGGTGGACGAAATGAATGGTGTAAAGATTTACAGAGCTGCAGCATATATTCAATGGCGAAGATAAGCACATAGATACATAGGAAAGATGTGACGAGGCGGTAGCTTTGTGCTCTCCGCGGAGAATTTGCTTTTGAAGATATTGAATAAAGTAATCCAATATTTTCTTGCTATATACTTCAAGGAATAAATTTTCAGAATTGCTTCTAAGATTGTTATTGCAATTTCACCATTTAAGTAATGGTGAGTTCCATTTCTAATAATCTTCATTTACGTTGTTAATGTCAGGAATGTCGGGTTTATCTGAAACGTACTTTAATGCTAATACTTGACACTAGGTGTGAGTTTTTGAAAAACGAGCACATATTTCAGTATACCATTTTAAAAATATTTGATTGATTCAATAATCTTCAGAGCTAGGGTCTTTATGATAGTACATGCATCGAAGAAGCATTCAATCCAATATGGAAGTCCTGAAATTTGTTAGTGTCGATAGTTTCGCATGGAGGTTTTGGAATAACTATGAACTATGCAAAAAAAGAACACAATTTTGACTCACAAGGATGCAACAATTGCAGTGGGCACTAAACTAGATCGAAAACGATTTCTGTGAATATCCGGCACGTACGTGTAAATTGAAAGCATATAAATATATTTAATCTGATTGCGTAGCAAACAGGCATCCTCGCGCACAGCTTTTTCGGGCTAAAAATCCCTCATCAGTGTACGACGGAGGAATACCTTTAACGTTCGTTAAAATGCCACAACGGTAATAAATTTCGATATTGCCAATGTCATGTAATAGGTGATCATTGCAATCGACAATGCAAGATATTTAAATTTGTCCCGTCTCCCTTGCATTTTTTCATGCTGTTGTGTTTGCGCGGTCGTGAATGCGACACCAACATAGCTTCAACAATGAATTCAACTTTACACTTTTTTGATGCCTTTCATCGGGACCCGTTTACGGCCCTATGTACGATCATTAGTACAGCAGTTTTATGCTAGACGGCCAATCGACATTCTTACTCGTTACCGTTTCTCCTCGCGTTTGTTTTGTCGCACGCGAAACGATTCCGCGCGTACAAAGCGTTTACTGTTATACTTCTCGCGTGCAATCATTGTCGTCGTTTTTATACGTTACATTTTTCAATCGCGCTCTGCTGAATCGTCAATGTGCAATTATTGTTGCATGTTATCGTATATCGCCAGAGAAAGTCAGTTATGTTCTCCTGGTTTAAAATTCATGTACAAATAGTTGGGTGTCAACTACAATTCAAGTTTAGCAGCATTAATAACATTACTTTACAGTTTTGGTGTAGTAAATATTTGGAAGAAAACAGAAGCAACTTTAGAAGATTCCTACAACAATATGAAAAACAATAACTATGGGTATCCTATATATGTTAAAGAATTTCACATATTGGGCTTTTTTTTTAATTTGGAAATTCCCAAACTAGTACAACTGGTAGATAACTTAACGCAAATACATATTGATTTTTACTGTAACTATCAAACGAACACGAAAAGATATATGATTTGATAGTAACTTGCTCTTGTGGAAGCACACCTATCTTTGCTAACAAAACCATAATCATTAACAATACATAATAAGGTGCAATAGAAATCATACAAAGTAGACTCTAAATAACTGCCAACAGATTTTGTTTATTGGACATAAGAGTAAGCTTGAAATCTAACGTCATCTTGAATATAGTTAGAGATATGTAAAGAATGATTTGCTCGGTTTTCTAATATTTCAAGGAATATGCTTGAGGCGGCGGGTTTGAGGAATTTATTTTGGAGTTTCCTTCACATATAATAATAATCAATACTTCAATCCACAAAATGACGAAGCAAAACAATGCTCCCTCTTTTGCGTCGTGCTTTTTGTTTGATTCTAACTCCAAATAATGCCCGCACCACCAGTTCTGTTTAGTTAAATCATATCGTCATTGAGGCTACGAACTGGTATTATGCAATCGACTTAAATAGGATGGGTAATCAAAAAGGCTAGTTTAATGTCATTTGCTTGCAATTGGAAAATTGTACGTGTACTAGGAGATTCTCCAAGAAATTATTCAAGATTTATTCAGAAATCTGGCATGAATTTAAACATGCAATAAATCTGGTTGTACGACCAACAGCTACTTATGTATGTAAAACGTGGATCGTGAATAGAAGAGAGGTGGATAGTGTTAGAGTATGGGAAAGAAAGTTTTTTTGGGGAAATTTTTGGTGGGCGAAGGGTAGAGTAGGAATGGAGAAGGCGGATAAACACGGAAATAATGGAAATATATAATAGATCATCGATCATCCAGATAGTTAAGGGACAACGAGCCAGATGGTTGGAACATATAGTCAGAATGGCAAGGGATAGATGACCGAAGAACGGGGAGAGAAGGTAGGAGGAGGAAAATGACGACCCACAGGAAAAAGTGGCTATAGATAGTTAAGGAAGAGCTCAAGTCGGTTAAAGTGCAGACATGGAAACAAGACGCACAGGACTGAGGGAATTGGAGGAGAATAGTGAAGAAATTGGAAGCCTAGGGCCATAGGACCTGTAGCGCTGATGTTTATATATAAATCTGGTTGTGCCAGTATCCCTTCTGGCATTCCCTAGATTTGTTTGTCTGTAGAGTATAATGTGATAATTATTGCTTGCCTCTAAAAAAACTAATCCATTTTTTTTTTCTATAGGTACATTCTTTACAACGTTAACTGAATAGATATTAGTAGCTGTAGTGAGTTAGTTTTGAATTGTATCCTATTAAAAGTACTTAATACGACTTGATAATGGGAATCCACATATTCCCAAAACACGTGTCGTCCCGAATTAATTAATACTTTGTGCGGGAGGAGTAATCCGAACAGTGTGTTTATTGTGCTGCCCCACAGTTCTGGCAATCTTAATCAAAACAGTTCAAAATGAAAATGAAAATAGAGAGAAAATCTGAGTCCACTACGGTTTGTGTTGATTATGGACAAGATGGTAAAGCAGAAGGAGAAGATGATGTAATGGCTTATTGCTCCACTTTTATAATGCAAGTATATTATAATTTTACTTGTAGACATATCAATTCTATCGTTTTACCTTAGAGGTATATATCGTATCGTACATAATATATCCTCAAGCGTCAATTAAACTGCATTCTCGCGACGCATTTAATCTATTTTACGTATTCAAAGTAATGCCGACCGCAACGGATTCAAGACAAATTCTAATGAGCAGCCTTAAATTAGCGTTTCCCGTAGCGTCGACGAATTATAATAAATCCCGAACGTCATTAGCATTTTGTCACGAACATGAGACAAACAAGTGAGATGTCGTTTGCGAGAATAATCATTAATATCGTTTGTTTATTTCGCTCCTCTCTTATCCGCATTAGCCTTATTTCGCGAATAATAATACGTCAAGCTCTTGGGCGAAAATTCTCCTTCACGGATGATCGTGTTTCCGGATCTACAGATCGCGTGATCTACAAACCTAGAACGACGACAATCCGGGGACAGAGCTGTTTTTCTCGATTTGCATATGTTTTATGTTGTAAGTGACACGGCTACTTACTAGGATAACAGATCGTACACTCACCTGGTAACGCGTCAGCGTTCGAGCTGAAGAGTATGCAGAGGCCTGTCTCGTAGTTGACGGATTGGCAGGAATCGTTGCTCTGGCACGTCTCGAGGCACTCGGTCAACATGAGCGCGGGTAACGAATCTAGCGCGCTGCCCGGTGCCGAAAACACGTAGCCCGTTATCAATTCGAAACCGATCAGGTCGGAATCGCAATCGTCTAGGGCGCTGGGCACGTGGAGTGCGTTCGCGGTAGTCCCGGTCGCTACTGGTATCGCATTTTCCGGTTGCAGATCCGACGCTTCCGTCGCCACGTCGTCAATTTGTTGAGCTGCGATTAGGAGCGCTGGCGTTACGAAGAGTAGAAATGATAACCAATTCATTTTGCTGTTCTGTAAGAAAGAAACTTTATTAAATATTTTATATTATTACAGAGAACAGAATTGATAGCTATATCGGTGGTTGAGTGGCCAATGAAAATATATTAGGAAAGGAAATACACAAAAATTTTGATAATAAGTAGGTACATTGCTCTAGGACAAAGTGATCTTTCAGAGTAAATTATTTTCCCTTTTGCATCACTTCCGGTTGACCGGAAGTCGCCATTAACTTTATATAGGATGTTATAATTTTTATTGGTAATTCTAGTTCTAAACATTATTCTAAAGACAAAATATTAAGGTTTCCCTATACCTAAATGTAACCGATTTTGAAATATCTTTTGAGATATTTTCAAATTTACATATTCGGTAGCCTTTCATTTGAAAACTTGTTTTTACGACACTCTAAATTTCGAGATTATGTTGCTTGTCGTTTGAAAGTATAATCCTTAGGCCTTAAAATCATAGCCTAAATATCTCATTATATTTAAGTGTGCAAAACTCAATTTTCTTAAATAGAACATTCTATATTTTTGCATCATGATACACAGAATAAAATTCTGCGGCGATTAGTATTAGATTTTCCAATACCTATTTCTTTTCGTTTTCCTGTTAATTAATTAATAATATTGTATTTTAATTGCATATTTTGCTACGAATCAAAGTATTTATTGACTTAACACAAGAAATCTGCAAAATGAAGAAAAAATATCGAAAATAATGAGGAAAGTAAACTCAACTCACTTTTAGTGAACGTCTTCAAAAAAATAAGCATGCCTTGAAAAACATTTTTATACAGTTTAATGTTTTCGTAGCAGAACTTACGATTGTTTATTCTTTTATAATTGTTTATTAGTATTAGTTTTTAAGTGATAAAATAGTTAAAGGAACCTTTAGAAAATTTAATGTAAAGTATTGTATTCCGAAAGATTCTAGCAAAATATGCAATTAAAATAGACAATTATTTTATAACAGGAAAACGAAAATAAATAGGCATAGGGAAACCTAATACTAACCGCGACAGAATTTGATTCTGTGTATCATGATGTAAAAATATACAGGGTGTTCAAAAATTTCGGGGCACTATTGCTAACTTTCTTATTATTAATGCTACAGATTCGGTTAAAT
>JARFOC010000625.1:223855-293205 GCA_031763485.1 Osmoderma eremita
GAATCATTGCTAATTTAACCGAATCTGTAGCATTAATAATAAGAAAGTTAGCAATAGTGCCCCAAAATTTTTGAACACCCTGTATATTAAGAGTGGGAACTATACATTCTTAAATTACATTAGAAATAATGTCATTTCGACAATATGTTATATTGACTATTAATATATTGCCTTTTTGAAATCAAAACTATGTATTTTTTAAATTAAATTTTTTTTTTGTTATCGTAAGTATATAGGCTTAATATATTTTTTTATTTATGTTTAATATATTATAGTCCAGTCCTCTATTTTAATAAAAAATATGTTATACTCCAATATATTTATATTTGATTTTACAATATATTTATTATATACAGCATATTTCGACCAATTTACCTTCTGTGTATCTTTTCTTTATAATTTATTGTGTTGGCATCAAACACGAGTTATTTTTCGTACGAGGACTTAAAGCATATAAGAAGTACCTATATTTATATACAGTATATTTTTTGCCATAGTTAATTCACTCCGGAAGTCATTTCGTTCTATGCATAAGTATATAATGGAATGGTAGCTCATACGATTTTTTTTTGTTTCAAATATTTCTTTTTGTTTTGGGTTATCAAAACGTAAAACAACTGGTTTTGCGTTTTTGTTATTGTCGAGAAGACACAGAAAGCTTAATAAACTCATTAAAACGTGCACAACAACCGTCATTATTTTTTCAAAATAGCTTGCTGTTATTTATGCGTAAACGTTATATACATCGCCATTAATAATTACCTCGTTAATAGCAGAAGGACTTAAAAATTCCAATCCAACGGAAGCCGACATGAACATACCCCAGTGGAGAATTTTTCTTCTACGCCGACCGACGACAGAGCACGCTATTTTTCAGCCACAATAAATCTCCCGTGCATACTCCGAATGTCTCGGCCTCCTCTATTTTAAATTCCCCCGAACGCCATTAAATCATATTCATGGGATACTTTGAGTCGTCCGGATAATAAACGCGAGCATAAAGATATTATTCGCCATCTATTTAAATCGCAGTATCAACATGTAAAAAACAATAGCCGGGCAATTGTAGCGTTTACAACATTACCATAACTTGCCCACGTACTATATCCGTGTCTCCGTGAGAGATTTATTTATTAAGTAATAATCCGGTTTAAACGACAGATATGAGGAAAATAGAATAGAATTGCATGGACGGGATTCACATGTGTGCGTTTTTGATTAAATTTTATTGCCCTTCGTAGCACTACACGAACTACCATTTTATCCTCCTGTTATTTAGGTCACATGATTGAAATTTATTCACCCGGAAAGGTTTGTTAATAGTTAGAACGTCATAAAATACTAAGAGCAGTTTAAAATTGTTTGAATCCGTTTTAAACTTTTACAAATATACATCTGTATGTTAGATATTCGTGTTTATCACTGGGAACTAAATTTGCCATTGTTTTCACAACTTATATTGCCTTTTAGTGCAAATTTGAACATTTCCAACTCTGGGGTATTTAATGTATGTGTGCCAAGCAAGCTGTGCTTAAACTTTTCTATTGTTTTACATCAGGCCGTTTCCGATTACTCTAGCATAGTTATGCGTTATAGGGTATAAGAGACATTGCGTACAGATTACACTGAGAGACACTGCACTGACTTCATATTAAATCTTTACGAAAGTTCTGCGCGCAGTTATGCGATTATAATAGTTTCATCGTGTCATTATGACGTTAATGATTTCTGTTTATTACTGGTATAAACCAACGCCAAAGTTAGTTTGCCACCGAAAACTGCTTAAGGCATTTTATTGCACCGAGCTTAGTAAATTTTATGATAGATGTCGCCATCTCTCTCCTTATAATAAATTGCTATGTAACTGTTAAGTAATCACTGATAGAACCTTTGTAGAATATACCTATGTATGCACGTATGCCCACATCGGAACGGGGAATTGCTTTATGAATGGCAACCGCGAGTCTCACTGACAACCAGAGATATCCAGTATCTCAGCATATTGCAAAACTGTAAAGATTTTGTATGGCAAACCCCACAGAAAAAAAAAATCGCTGGGATTGAGGATGGGTGATCGCGATGGCCATTTTATCGTACCTTTCCCAGTAATATTAGGGAAGGTGTTTTCTAAAAACTCCATTACTCACCTGGTGTTATGCGCGAAACAACCGTCTTGCATAAACCAAATTGCATCAAAATCGGATGCATCAACAATATAACAGTCAAGATGAGGTATTTCTGATTCTTGTTTAACTTCTGATGCTCAGTTGGAATAGTAAATATCTAATTTTAGGTTATGTTTTCCGCAAATACTAACGCACTGATCCGTTCAGTTCTTATCTGAATTTTTTGGGTTTATTAATTCTTTTCCCTTTGGTGGTTTAAATACGAAATACTAGTAGTAATTTTTTCTTCATGATTTCTTAGGGAATGACGGAGTGTGGTTTGTCACAGTTAGCCTTTTTGGTACACTAACGTAACAAGCCGTAGGAGAGTCAACCGGCTATTATTACCTCAGAAATTTGTCTTGTATGTACTCATTTTTACAGTCGAGCTGTAGCCGAAAGAGTGCCAGTAACGGTGTGATTAGGTCCGGGAATCGAACCCAGAACCTCCAGATCAGTAGATCACTACGGGCTATATTATTATTTCTTGACAATTCGTTTAATATTTTTCTGTTTCTGTTAGTGCTCCTTGTTGCTGTTTATTAAAAAGGAATTATGATATTCAAAGTAAAATTTAAACTTGCGTTCTAGTATTTACTTTCGTATTTTTGCAACTCTTTGCAAAATTCTCAATATCATTAATTTGTAAGATGCCGTATTTTTTCATAAATTTTAAGTAATATTTCAGATCTTATTTTACTTAATCTAGTTTCTACTCTTTACTAATAAGTTCAAAAAATAGAAAGATAATTGTGTCATTAAAAACATTCTGTAACGTATTATGCATTCCTTGCTCTAGAATAACAAACTTTAATGATAATTCTCGGGTAAAAGAAATTTTATTTAGGATTGGAAAACTAGCAATTGCAGGGAAGTAGGTGGTTGTCTTCATAATAATAATTATAGTTTTCCACGCGTAAATCGTTGCACGAATATTCTTGTCAAGAAACAATTTAACCTACTTTTACTTGACGACTGAAATTGTTATTTATAATTTGAAACGCATAATAGAATGCACATTGTTCTATATAAAAAAATGTGATTGGTTTCGCTCTTATAGTAAGTTTATATTATATTATAGCATATAACTCAATTTTGCTTGGAATTTCTACGCCTGTTACATTTTTCGTCGTTGAAATTGGAGGGGTTGTCTGCGATTAAGCAAAAAAACCCTCGTTGGTGGATTATTTTTTCTAAAAACTTATTAAGCCCTCACGTATAAACTTGGACTAGCGATAAGGTTTGCAGAATTTTCTCGAGATAATTTATACATACTCCAAGCCATATACTTTTTGATTATATAATTAATTTTTTGTTCCACTCAATTTTCAAACACAGTATAACGAGTCTCCCGAAAGCAATTATCTCTTCCTTTTTTCTATTTTTACCACCGCATCTAAACGAGAACGCATCGACCAAATAACGTGTATGTGCATAATAGCCGCTTCAATTTTCGGTACCCTCGAGGTTATCGTTAAAAATTCATTTGACGCCTGGCCGTTGCGAGACACTGGTTGGCTTGCTTATTCGCTATTTTTTGCCGGTAATTGCTAGCGGATCGAAACCGATCTGTTCTACACGCGATTCGCTCCTCATTAAAGCGAGTGCGTGCGTGATTGGCTGCATTTCGCGTTTCCAACCGATGCATTTTTACGCTATGACTGTCGGTGGTAGTTTGGATAGACAGAAATCGGTCACTTTGAAATTTACATTGCAAATAAGTCATAAATCGGTGCCAAGCATTGAAGTGGTAGATGTGGGTGCAGAAAGGTTTCAGATGGGTCGTGATAGTGAATCTGAAACTGAACAAACCCTTCCGAAAAGAGGGTTAATAATTAAACTGGGAGGAAGATAATTGCACAATAGATTATTCCAGTAGATAAACGAAATATGTCGTAATAAGAGTTAAACGGAAAACGCAAAACAGGTCTAAGAGTGCCAGTATCTGAAAATTTATACAGAAACACCAGATTATCAATATGGCTTCAGATGTCCACCTCTGAAGCCAATGGTGATGTTGTCTTAAACCGGATGCTGGAAAAATGTAATGAGTATATTACTTTGGAGCTTACAAATGGACATATACCGGAAGAAAACCAATGTAAAAACACATTTATAACAGCGGATTCAAATCATTGCTTTCTACAAAAAGCAGCTAGCTTTAATTTTCTAGTTCATCGTTTGTTAAGTTTTCCACTGACTAAGGACAGATATAAAACAGAATTAAATTACATCTTACAAATCGCAATTATACTTTGAAATAAACAAAGGAGTTAAACTAGAGGGCACACTCCCAACAACCCTATTAAACATAGTTCTAGAAGGAATAATTAGAAAAGCGAAGGTAAAATCAATCAAGTCAAATCGTACGCCGTTTACTTGGACATAGTAGCCAGAGAAGTCGAAGTAGAGGTAGTAGAAGATTGGAGGAAATATCCAAAAATAAATGAATGAAGCGGCTGAAGATAGAGGCCTATATATAAAGAACGAGAAAACTAATATGTGTTGAACAGCAAAACGTCATATCCAAGAAGGTAAGAGATGATATGGGAAAATCCAAAATGGCAAACGAGTGGATCTTTGTAAATACCTGCGAACAATAACTGACAGAAACAAAAGTAGATCCACAGAAATAACCGAATACAAACGAGGAATAAAGCATATTATAGATACAGACAATTATTGAAAGACAAAAAACATCAGAGCTGACACAAAATTGAAAATCTACAGGGCAACTATAAGCCAAACTATAACGTATGCAAAAGATACTATGGTGATCAGGATGCAGACAAAGTGATTATATATTTGAAAGAAGACTGGTAAGAACAATGTACGGGACGAATCAAGACGTAGACGAACCTCGAAGAATATGAAGAAATTGGCCAACTGCTGAAAGGAATAGATATAGTGAGACATAGATTCCCTAAGATTTATATGAAATAGTCACATCAATAGAGCAGAGCTGAGACCAACAATACTCAATAATACGAAATGGAAAAAGCAAGAGAGCAAGAGGAAGAACAAGAGTTACATAGTAACAACAAGTAATAGAGGACATAAACCGGCTAGGAATAACATACTGGAGAATCAAAACAATGAACAAAAAATAGTGGAGACAGGTTGTAGACGAGGCTACTTACACACAAAACTTATAGAAGAAACAAGAGGAAATATGGAGTGATCTCCCACAAGAAAAGGATACCGAAACCGAAAGATAAATGTATATCGCATTATCACGAACGACTCGAAGACTGCTAAAGGCACGTGATTGATATTACAGCTACTGTTCTTAATAATAATATTCCCTTTAACAGGTCTTGAGGACCCATAGGGAATGGCGAGGTGTGGTCTGTCACTGCACTCTAGGGCTGTTACGTGGTAAGCGCCACGAGCCGACTGCCTATAATTACCCCAGAATTTGACTTCCAGGTACTCGTTTTTACAGCCTCTGAGTCGAGCCGCGGCTTAAAAACCGCAATGGATGTCATTGGCACGGCCGGGAATCGAACCCGGGACCTTCAGTTTAACCAATCGACTAGACCACTACGGCCTCATCTATTCTAAATGCATATACATATTATTTAACGCACTATTTGCTGATGGTGTTACCTCCTGACACACTTACGACTTAGTTTTTTTACCTTAATTTAAGAAGATTATCACAAACTTGAACCTTTGATTATTGTACGCCCAACTGCAACATCTTGCACAGTAACAGGTTGCACGGCTATCAATCACAAGAGAACTACTTGCTACAAGGACAACTGTTTTTGTGATTTAATATCGTATCTCGACTAGTAAACATCGCCGATATATTTCCGTTTCTGTTTGTAGATAACGGTGCTTGGTTTTCAGTAATTAAGAGGCTCTAATTAACGAGTCGACCCAATTAGAACGCAACGCAGAGCGTAGCCGTTGCAACAGCAGCGACAGAAATTCGATTGCGGCGTTTTCACAAGCGCCAACTTGGATTACTCCAATCAAATCGGAGTGGGGCAGCTGATGAATGCATCATCGCGATCTTCGGCGATCCGATTAACAGAAAAGAGTATTAAGGTTACTAGTGATTCGATAAATATGTTTCTACTGTGGAATTAATTGACACTTGACGTATTATTACGGGTATACAAATTGCCGTATCATGAACGTAATCTCACTTTATATTAAGTAAGAATTACGGGGAATGTTGTTTGAATGGAATTTCCAAGCTTGAAATTTGCCTGATGTGAGTAAATAAGGAAGAATTCGATGTAATGAAATGGATAGTTATGCCTCCAGGAATCATATCATTGACTCTTCGTAATCTTATTAACTTTAACCGTTTTAAAGCAATATTCTGGAGACGGTGTTTAGAGCGCTATGGAACTATAGTTTTTATAATTCAGCTTCTCCCTTTTTTCTGCAGTAGTACCTATAATTACACTAGTATTTCAGTCTTCTGGCGATATTTGCCTGATTAAGTAGCATATTTGTGTATGTAATTGTTAATCTTCATATTTTAGCAATTCTATAATAACAATAATAATCTTTATTGCCGTGAGATTTGTATCCATATAATGGCACCGTAAATTATAAAATACATCAGTGAAGCAATTTATTTTTATAAAAATGCAAACAGTGTAAGATAACGTACAGGTAACAATCAGTACACAATAGTTTTAGGTCTTACGAATTTCTTCCTGCTTCTGGTATTCCGCAAGGATCCAACTTAGGGCCTTTGCTTTTTGTTTTGTGCATTAACGATTTGTTGCAGCACTTCTTTTGTCCAGTTTTGGGTTACGCTCTTGATATTAAAATTCATACTTCAATTGCTAACCTCGGTGACGTTTTAAACTTACAAAAAAATATCGATTACTAGGCTGAATGGTGTACCAAACACAATTTAAAATTAAATATTAGTAACTGTTGCTTTGTTTCGTATACTAGAAAAAAATCATCCAATTACTTCCGTGTATTTGTTGAATCATGGTGTATTGCAGTTGAAATATTACAAGATCTTGGTGTACTTCTTGACCAATCCATGAGCTTTGCATCACACATTACTGGCCTGTGCATGTCAGTATCTGAAACAATGGGATTTCTTATCCGTTCCTGTATAGCTTTTCAAAATATACATCTTTTGAAAATATTATACTATGTCTCTCTTCAATTGTCACTTGAAATGTCACTGAAATTCATACAAGATAGCAATGATGAGTATCCGACACACATATGTAAGTGATAAAGCCTTCGTATGTTGCATAATCCATATAAAACTATAAATATATTTTAATTAGGGGTGATAACGGCCCAGATACTCGTCAGCACCGTAGAAACAATGTTACTCGATATATAATTTTAATAAGTTCTTATATGTCTTAATTGAACCGGCTGTTCTGACTTGTGGAGGTAAGGCATTATAGTAAGTGACGCAGCGATAGTAAGGGCTTCGCTATTAAAACGTTGTTCTGGAGCGGGCGCGCTTAAACAATGATACGAACGCGTCGCCATGCCGCTGTATATATCATTATTTTTTATGAAGTGTTTTTCATTTAATTTATAGAATATTAGCAACTCATACAGATACAGCGACCACAAAGGTAAGATCTCCAACCGGCTGAAAATAGGGCGACACAAATCGATTGACGATCCACCTTACATCTTACAATCCTTTTCTGATATAGAAACAACATGCCGGCACAGCTGATTGCTGTCACACCATGGACACATATCAGGTACAATCCCGGATGTCTTATTGTCTACGAGTTCAACATTTGTGTCGGAAATGATAAAGCTGGTGTCATCCGCATACTACGACAACACAGATAGTAAGAATAAACTCAAATCTTTGAATATACAAGAAAAAGAGTGGGTCCAAGAATAGAACCTTGAAGAACACCGCAGTGAATGTTTGCAATGGGGGATAATATTCACCATATTTCTATCACGTCCTCTTCTGGGGATTTTTCCTATTGGATTCCTTATATTTTGTTTGTAATTAAAAAAAAATCGGTTAATATTTTCCTATCGTCTTGTGCTCCTATAAAAAAGCATCTGTCGATGTGCCAACAGTAAAAATTCAATTCAACCGATAGATAGAAATGTGCCTCCAGACTATTTACGACGATATGTACAAACAGTTACAGCAATACTCGCGCGATTACGAATAAATAAGCGAGCTAGGTGTCAAACGGACTTACCGTTTGCGTGCGGTCGAATTCCGGAAAAGAAAAACGTAAACGTCATATATCGGCATACATACGCGATTCCCGTTCGTTATCGAACTTAATCGCAACGGTAACGCGGTTGTGTATGTATCGATGTCTCCGGCGCACGATCGTTTTAGGTGTGATTTGGGTCAATGTCGGACAAATAGACGAACAACCGTGGAACAACAGGCTGCGAGTTTTTTCCTTATTTCTCCCTCCTTTTGTCATTTGCGGAATACACGTACGGCTCACGCATGCTTGATTCTATTATAACTGTAAGGAGCTGACGGTCGGCTGGTCGAGCACCGGCAATTTTCGTGTAATTTGTCGGAGAATGCACCGATACACCAGTTTTAGTAGCGAGGCTCTCGCATCCGATCGCTCGGCTACATGCAAGAATGGCATTTTTAGCTGCTCGATTGGATGGGATCGGTATGCGAATTATCTGTATCGAAGAGAGATTGAACCGCGGAGCTCTTAAATAAATGGCCAAGTGGCGATGTCGGGTGAAAAACAGGTAGGTACAGTATTACGCTGTATCGATTCGCGACAAAAATGGAAATTACCTACGAACCTGGTCTCGATAGTTAGCCCTTATGGTTTTGCGATCTATATTTAAGCATATGTGCATGTGAAAATAGAAGGTTATGCTGTTTTCATTGTAAGTAATTGCTTGATAATTTGACAACGGTAGAATTTTAAGTCACACATTTAACACTCTATTCCTGAGAGTGGTACCAGAGAATCAGAAATTGGTAGTCACCATTTTCGATTAGATATGAAATGGGAAAATGGAAACCAAACAATACTAGAATGCCTGAAGCGGAGGGTTGTTAACAGAAATATTGAATGTTATAATTAAGAAAACCTCAAACAAAATTCAAAAAGAAATCTCAAAAAACCCTAGAATAATAAATGGAAAAATTATATACAGAGGAAGCGATTGAACAAGTGTCGACAAACTAAAAAAACAATAAAAAACGCACATTCAACTAATCTTAAAAACACTCCACACCGCATAAATATATACAAACTATGTACGTATTTCGGGAATAAAGTTGCCACCCTCAGCACTAACGCTAAACTATTTTCGACCAAGGGATTACCATTAAAGGATTACCATTGCGGCCCCTTCTTGTTGTTCCCAGAAGTTAACTTCTATTTGAAAACAATTCTGAGATATGCATACGTTGGTGAGTTCCTTTGAAATGCCGTTAATTTCCAACAAATGTTTTCAGTATTCCATTGTTTTTGGTACAGGCACGCTTGGAAAAAGCGAACTAACATCAAAACGTACTAGAATTTCTTCTAAGTGCAAATTTTTTTATTTTTTGAACAAACTCTAAATATTTTTAACTGACAAACTATTATATTTTACTCGCAAATTCTTGTATTCGTTGACTAACCATTTGGATATTAAATAGGTCGGTGAGTTAATATCCGAGATGATCCGTTTCACCTTTCCGGTTTGTGAATTATCGGTAGGCAATACATTTTAGGAATGACCTGGTTTGAAGTTGTTAATTTATATTTATTATATTTTTTAATTTTTTTTCATTTTAATAGATTTATTGCTGTCGAAATGAGTGTTTTTAAGGTTTTTTAAGTGTGAGTGACGTGTCGCAGTTCCAAAGACGGCCAAAAAGGATGTGGAACAGCAAGGTTAACAAACACAAAATAAGATGACCTACAGGTTGTCCGAGAACATAAAATCCGCAATCACGAAAAAGAAACAAAGTTGGATATAATACCAAAAAAAGCAAATCTCAAACAAACTACGGAAAATAGAAAAAATGATAGAAAGAAAAATTTAGTTAAGGCAGGTTTCAAGAATGGGTTTTCGGAGCTATTAAAAATGTAAGAAAAATAAAAGTTGCAGTAGAATGCTATATAAAAATAGTTACAAACGATGAATACATTATGCAGAGGCGGAGAAAATATTTTAAAAGAACTACTGGGAGAAGCACATATAGCAATGAATGAAAATGCATTGAGTTATTACTAAATGGAAAATATTCAATGACAACCTGAAGAAATACATGGGAATAAACAAACAGAAATCAAAAACAAAGGAATGAAGAGACACTAGATAGAATTAGAGGAGAATACAAGAAATAGAAGAACTGAGGCAAGTGTCGAGAAGATTATTTAATGCAATAAATATCCAATTTTTAGCAAAGCAAGAAATCCCTAAAGAAATAAAAATAAATATATTAAAAAAGAGTGGCTTACCAATTCTAACGTATGGTACCGATACTTTAATACAAAAACAAAAAAAAAACAAGATATGAAGTAGGAAAATGAGATTTTTTTAGGAAGAAGGTAAAACAGTAAAAGACAAAATTCGAAACACCTTAGAGAACCTTGCGTAGAACATATCTAGATGTGATCTGCATGTTCCCAAGGTTTCATAATTTTTTGAATTTCCTGTTTCGGAATCGTCCTTTGTCAGTCCATGACTAAACTCCCTTACACCCGATGGTGTAAAAACCTTGATCAATGTTCCATACAGTAGCTAATTCTAATGGATTGAATACGCCCCGTTTAGTAAAAGTTAAAAAGCGAATATTTTCAAGAAAAATGAAGACATATAACTGTATACAATAATATAATAATATTCTGTGTATACCTAAACTTGGTTGATTGGTTACTGATTTTTTGTAGCAATAGTTGGTAGTTATTAAATAATGTATTATTTTTTTAATTTTTTGTATTGTTATCTACCAGAAGAGATTTTAAATGACATAACAATCCTTAGCCTTTTCGTTTTAATGGGGAACCGGTAAAACGCATTTTTTGTCGAAGTCATCCAACCGAGACAATCGTGAAATTGACATTTCTCGGTATTTAGCGCCTTTTATTCGCCTGGTAATATTTAAAACATATCTATTTATGAACGGAAGGAAGTTAAAAAACGCATTTTTACGTTTTTTTGTTCGCCATCTCACTGCTACTCCGACGAAATTCATTTTTAACAATACTCCGTTAGAATGACGCACGTTTTTCCATTTATTTCTCTACGGAACGAAATACCGGATTTGCGGTCTTCATAAGTTGGGCATTTTTGTACGTGCATTTGGTGAAAAAGAAAAAAAATAATTTCACGCTTTAATTTACTAAATGGGGAAAATTGATGTTAAATGTTCAGTGCACTGACCGCAAAATGTACGAGGGATGTCCTGTTACTAAGATACATTTGTGAATTACAGACAGCGTACTTTATTTATAGAAATCAAACGTATGCTAAGTAAAAGCGTGCAGTGTTACCTACTTTTCAACAAAATCGCCCCTAATGTTTAGACACTTATGCCAGCGGGTCAGAAGCATCTCTAAACTCTCTTCGTAAAAGGTGCGATCCAAATTTGTAAAATACTTCCTCTTGAACTTCGTCATCGTCTTCAAACCTTTTACCCGACAAATGATCTTTCAACGGCCCACACAAATGAAAATCAGAAGGTGCCAGATCTGGACTCATCCGTTTTCTTTGTTGATGGCTTTTTTCGCCTACCTTCGGAATTATCGTTCAGAACTGTGCGTCCACTTTTGAACTGTTTACACCAAACACTAACTTGTTTTCGACTCATAACGCCTTCTCCGTAAGTATTCTGTATTCTTTTATGAATTTCGGTAAGTGTTTCATTATTTGCATATAAAACGATCGGAACTGACATTGTGGGGTTATCACGTACTGAACCTAAGGCAATGACAATAGCTACCTATGCAGTACATATATCTAAAATGCGTGGTAGTTTCAACCTAATCGCAGCGCCGTAGGCGGTGTTTTGCAGAAACGTACCTTAGTAACCGGACCTCCCTATTTGTTCTTTTGCGCCGCGCTGTATATCTGGTAATAACGTTGGGAACGTTACAAAACTTAATTTTCAAACTTTGTCCGACACCCAATCAATTTTGTCGTTCTCATAAAATGTCTTTTCCCTCACTGACTGGCGAAACTTCGTTAATAAAGCTAATCTTGGTCCGGGTCCAGCTTGCGAAAACTTTTTATATTTAGGGGCCGGAAGGGGTTGCCGATAAACATTTCAGTCTCTATTAAAGGACTGTCAGAGTTATTAACACTTGACTTCGTTTTGTAACGATTCCGTCTCGGCAGTAGTAATGGCTGGTTATCTAAAATAACTTCAGTCTAAGAAAATTTTCTTGCCATTGGCGTCCTAGTAAATATGCAGGTTACAATTTATATATAATGTATAATTAACCAGCCTCAGGTTGAATTGTATTCAATTTGCAGTTATTAGATATTATTTGCGACTATTCGGTCGTTCGAGTAACAAGGCAAGTGGAACAAATTGATGATAGTTCGTTCACACAATTCGCACATAGCTATTCAACAACTGAAACACGCTTGCAACATTGTCCTTTCGGAATTAATGGTTTGTTTAGCATCTTCGTCACTTTAGTGCAGGTATGCACGGAGAATAGATAAAATGTGGAACGTATACAAACGAGGAAAACTGGAACATCAAGTTTTAGTTGTAAATGGTGTGACATCAATTCTCCGAAACAATGCCGTGATGTTCCTAAAACTGGGGCTCGGTGAAATAAGTTAATGAACGGGAGGATAATGCTGTTCGCATATTATGCAATGAATCTTGAGAAATATCTCCACTTAAAGTATATTATCTACTATACAGTGTCGTAGAGGGAACAATGTAATATACTCGCATTAAACAATTTTTATTGTATTAAGCCATGGTTGATGACTTGGGGAAAATATTATAAAACTTTGATGAGAAATGGTGTTTGAGGGCAAATGTGTTACGGTAAATTTGCACCTTGCTTCAGTTCCTTTATTTATGAAGTAAATAATGTTACAAAATTGTCGTTTATTATTACGTTGTGCCATATTATAAATATCACAAAAAATTACATATACAGGTTGTTTCTGACTTTCTTATTATTTCAGCTACCAAGCCAGTGAAATGGACATAGCACTGAGATTTTTATATGACGATTGCAGTGGTGAGAACATAAAAATATTAGAATACTCACCGAAACAATATTTCTTTTAATGGAGCAGTCTGGATATTTTATAACAGTTTCCATTCCGGACAAAAAGGTTCTAATACATCGTTATGAAAAAAATCAGAAGTACAGAAATTATTGTGATATTTTAATTTTTGAAAGACAATAACATAGTTTTCGCCACTGCAATCGCTATAAGAAATCCAAGATCGGCCTTGTCGCTCGTTAGCAATGATGCGCATTTAACTTAGAACAATATGTATAAAGGGCCTTCGGCAACTATTTTTGATATATTTTTTCTTTCTTCCACCATTTTATTGGCATTTTCCATTCCAAGCATAAGAATATCGTAAAATTCTGCTGTGTTGTCAAATGATCTTTAGTAATCCCCATAATCTAATTTAAATGAGGTTTCTTATGGAAATACTTATTTATCTATCGTATGGCTTTGCCATATTAAAAATTACATAGTGTGGGACTTAATATTTACAGGATTGAATCTTATAAGCAAACATCTAGATTATTTTTTTATAATCTATCGTCTCTGGTGTCACCAGCAAAAAGTCTTCTGGTCGGCCATCGTATGATTTTTGGAGCATTCCTCTGTGATGTGGGGGATGGTCTGTGGTTCTCCGTAATCATATAGATGGGATGGTTGTTTACCCCACTTATGTAAGAAATATGCACATATGGCATGTTGGGTGCTAATTCTGTTTAGCGTTGACTATATTTTGCGTGGTAAGTCAAGTCCCGGTGGTTTTCGGGTGATACATGACATATTATTATTTTGTTGCCCAGTTCATTCCCAGTCCATGCTTCTATAATGTTGAACTTCTTCAACAGTAGCTCCTGGTGTTGTTGGTGGTCTTATTGAGCGGAGTCGATTGCGGATCACATCATCGATATCTTGATGGATTGGCAGATTTGCATTATCCATGATCTTCTTATACTCGTTCGTGAGAGCGTTTATACCTCGCAGTTGTGGAGGGGGGGGGGGAATTTGGCCTAGTACTGGCAGCCATTCTGTAGGTGTTGAATTGATGACTCCATCAATCATTCTCATGGCGTTATTTAGTTGGACGTCTACCTTCTGTGTATATGGACTGTCTAGCCAAACCGAGGCACAGTATTTTACGGTCGAGAAGATCAGGGCCAGAAAAGAAGTACGGAGGATGGATGCCGATGCTCTCCAGGATGTATCACATAGCTTTTGAATGATGTTATCTCTTGTCTTCAATTTTTCGAATTTATCGAAATAAATGTTTTACGTATGTCTTATATGCGCCCTTTCTTAGAAACATCTTTGTAGATTGGTATACCATTAGGGTGATCGGTCGTAAATCTTAAAATCCTTGAAAATTTTGAAGATATAAGCATGCCAATTTAAGACTCAAGAAATTGGGTACCAATTTCTGAATATTGAGTATTGCGAAAAATGTTTTACATGCCTAGTAAATCATCATATTATCACATAATAGCCAATACCCCAATCTCAAGAACCAATTACAAAGGTCATGACAAGTTCCTGATCTATTTATAGGATTCTTACATAAGTCGGGTGCGTATTTATAAGACTTCCGCTTTATTTCTTCCCATCAAGCCAACGAAACCACAAATGGGAGGGCACGTGGCGTCATAATTTATTCGCCAGCGTTGTTGTCTGATCGAGTGTATGTACCTGCTGTTATATAAGTCATACTCGACCTCCTCTAGCACCAATTATGCCCGTAACAAATGGGCGAAGATACCCTGGTACCTGTTAGCGATAAGTTTCCGATTCCTTCAACCTGGCCGTAGCAACGTAATGTAAAAACGTGCAACGTAACAACGAGACCATCGCCGGCCGTTCGTTCATCAATGGCGCTTCGAAAGCAACGGTTTTCACGTCGGCATCCGTATTTTTTACTATCTATTTTTAACCCCGGTGCACCGAGCTAAAGTGAGAAAACGATTACTCCCAATGATAACGGGGCAGTGGGTGTATTTTAAGTCTTCTTAACTGACCAGGAAGGGTTTTAGTTAATTATCATTATTATTATTGCGATTAGGCGAATCTAATGGCCTAACGTCGGACGACCGGAAAGGGTTTGAGTTGATGAGCTTCGCGGAGAATTGCACGACTGCAGATCGCGTGATATCAAAATATTTATATAACGGGTGGCAAAGGGAGTTCAGAATTTTGATTTGCGAGCTCGCCGCATTCTGACTAGATCGAAGGCAATTAACGCCTGTGTTTAACCTGCGCACACTGCCAGGCTTATAAAATTATCATGGGTGATTATTATTTTGCGGTTCTTATTTAATTTATTAAATATGATGCGGACTTAGGAATTGCGGAAGTAGTAAATTTATAAGCAAATTGTAGACAAAATATTAATCTTTGGTAAAGAATTGCGGAAATGATTTTGAAGGAGTGCAGATGTATGTATGTATTTTCAGTACTTCCTAGTTGCCTTGCGTTTCTTGCTGCTTAAGATGTATTTATCCTGACCTCGATTTAAATCGCCTTTTTGAGCCTTTTTAACTTGTTTTATAAGCACCGCGCATCCAATATGGTGTGGTTTGGAGTGCTAACATGACCAGGTATATTCATGGCAACAACTTCATTAAGGAATCATCATTAAAGAAGACCAAGGAACTACCAAGCCTTAGCAGGAATCATCTTCATTTAACGGGACACTGCACACAAGTCAGCTACAGAAAATTGGAGTTGACGCTAAGGACTGCAGACTATGTAAATAGTTAATAGAGGTTGCGTATCACATCTTGTGTGAATACAAGGCCTTAGGTCCGAGAGACAGGGAATCTTTGGGAAGCCGGAGGATGCTAAATGAACCCAGAGATTTATATCAGTCGGCCATATGGACCTGTACACATTGGTATAGGGTACAAGGCTTTTGTAATAGGTATAAAGCATGGGCAGATAAAAGTGCCAGATTAAATACAAAAAGCCAAGACGCTGAGGGGTTTCCGGTGACTTTAGTCAAACGGCTCTCACAAGAAATAATATCTGGACTAATCCAATTAAAGGATTTTATATAAACTCTATCCTTTAACTTTGGTAAGTGGTTGGTAATAATAAAGTATAAAATGCGTCCTAAACTTCCACTTTACTTTCAAAATCTATTTTTCAACAATAACACAGGCGCACACACAAACACTTTGAAATCGATTCATCTCCAAGTAGTTCTGCAATTTTGACTAAGAGAACCAGCCATGCACGAACGAACCAGCAAACGAAATTCGAACTTCTTTAAACAATTCTCGAATGCAATTTACTCCTTACAATCAACGGACCTATGAACAATAAAACTTCCCCAATATAATTCCATTAAACAAACTGAATTAAAACTACCGCCGCGCTCGGCTATCCTTCCAAGAACCTGGTATGTACCTATCTACCGCGACTAACTTCCTCAATCCAATATAAAACCAGGACGTCGGAGGAAATACACACACAGAAAATGAGGGAGAAACGGCTCCGTATAACTCCAACGGCTTAGTTCCATTCGCAAAGCTAGCTTTCTTTCCTCAACGTCTGTGGTCCTATTTTACGTTTCTCATTTGATGTGTGACGGTGTTCTCGAAACTTTCCTGTGCTCTATATTTGCGCTTTGCATCTTTCAGCGTAATGGATGGAAATTGAAGCAAGTTCATATATTCATGCTGGATGCATGTGTGTCTCTTGATGATCTTAATTGTTTCTGTAAAACTTCCTCGGCGTAATTTTGTAAATTGTGTTTACTTTGTAATCGTAATTCAAGCATATTAATATATCCCTACCTTAGCAATTTTTCGACACAAATATCTAGCCATAATGGGTTTCAACAGGTCCTGTGATGGACATATTTTAAAATAATCTAAATTTGTGTGTTTCTAACTCCAAAATGTGGGTCCACCATCGTCACATATGTCATACTGGAGGAAAACTGTTAAAGAAAGTTGCATTTAAAGAGAATCTTTTTGAAAAAAAAAACGACAACCCTTGGATGTGATATTGACCAGATTCTTGCCATACAGAAGAAAGTAAAGACTAGAAATAACCTACTCATAATTAAAAATTTCTGCAATACCAAAGATACGTACGTGCTTAAGACAACCACGCAGGCACCTCTTTGAGGTTCTTGTGCAGAAATGATAGTTCGTGAATACCTCATCAAATAAGATGAGGAATCCATCTGCAAAGTGTAAATAAGCTTGTCGGTAAAAGGGATCCTGTTTTAGGAATGGAAGGATCAACGAAGAACTATTGCACCCTACTAGAACTGGACCAAAAAAGTTTGTGAATGATGAATACTCCTGATGTTCTTTTGGAGTGTTCAAATTACAGATCACCTTTTACAAACGTACCGTGAGAAAATGTATCCCCAATCACTTACGGTACATACAAATAGAAAAAAGGTGTTGAGCACTTCCCTAACTAGAAGCAATAATAATCCAGACATGAGAATCGGTTATTTACAAAAGCAGAATTTATAACGGCTTAGCATCTTTATTGCTATTACAAAACATTGGTTGAGACTGGGCCAAAACTTTTATCTAAACGGAAGCTTGTATCATAGATAAAATTTTATCTTAATAAATTGCCTGATTAGCCCCTAATCATTCCTGTTCATTCTTACAAACAAGAGCTAATCCAAGATCATTTATCCGCAGCTTTAACTGCATCGGATATGACAGTTAATTATTAGTCGCACGAAACTTTGTCGCATTGTTTCCGAATACACCGCATTAACAATCAAACTCATCCTGTGGAATGCGATTTTATTTGTCCCTGGCACCAACTCTTTTTACATTTGTTAAAAACTTTGGAAATGTCTCTAGTTACAGCATTGACAATAGTGAAAACCTACTTAGTCGAATTGCACAAGTCTTTTGGAGCAATAAACTAAAATAAATAACGGCCTCAAAACATTTCTAAAATGGCCAAAAGAGAACATAAAACAATTTATCATAGATGAAATAACTCTTAAGCCTTTATTTATGCATTTCAATAACCTGAAAACAGATACTAAATATTCATTCCGCTTGAAGATTATTACTGGAATCCCATGTTTTCCTTGTTTTAAGTGTTACTCACTTACATTGCGATTGATATCTTCGGCGCTAATCGCGCGCATTTTTATTAGCTCGTCTTAATCCCAGCAGACAGGAAATGGAAGTGATTTTATCCATCTAATGCTCGAGAGCTCGTAAAATTGTCATTAAGCCGGAAAATTTATTATCATTCCGTAAGTAACGCTTACTCAGGATGACTCTGTTTTACCTTCGAACTTGCAATTCATCCTCACCTTGCTTTTTTTTTTACTATCACCGCTTCTTTCTACGTCACAATTGCAGTTGATCGTGCGCAAATTGCTGGCCACCACCCGTAATGGAAAGCGTGACGCTCAAATGCTCGATGGCGATAGAGAATGAGTCGTCATTTTCCACGGTCAATCGTCGAGTTTTGATTGCGAACCAGAAGCTGTCCGCTCCTAATAACGTTACCAGAGCAACCAACGTGCTGTTGCGGTTTACCGCATGGATTGTCGATAAATTAGAATCTAAATTAAGATTGTATGAGGAAGTTGTTTGTGTTTTGTTCTTCTGCTGGAAGGATCCGCACCAAGTTATGCTCAGAGCTAGCGGATAAATCTCTTCCTGGATATATACGATATATATTGTCGTGGGGTTGCAATATTCCATTTGTCACTTTGGAGTATGTGGTCTATATTTCTATAATTGGAATTGCGTGGGTATTCTTTAGTTTCCATTTGGAATTATTATATCCAAAAGATGTGACGTTCAAACATGCGGCTCGTATATAAATTGGATATTGACAATGTTATTGATGAAAGGCCGTGGGTAAATTTTTTGAAAAAACAAAAAAGAATCTCGAGTGTGTTATTCTAAAATATTGCTACATATAAGCTGCAAGCGTTTTTTTTTCATTTTTTTCCCTTTGCATATGGGTAGATATAAAGATTTTGTTAACGTTGCATGCATATAAAATGGAATCATCTCTGCACTTAGGGTATACGGAATGAATTTTTTCGATGTTTCCGGATCTCAGAAACGAATGGAGTTAAAGAGACGAAGTAAATGGTGAAAGATTTTCAGTTTTACAGGACACAATTAGTTTTTGTTTAAAGTTCACGGATAACTAGTTATTTTGAAAAAATCAATTTTCTACTATATCATTAAATACTATTTCTGTTATTATTAGTTTTTTTTGCAAAAGTGTAAAGAAAATAGTTGTAATTAATTAATCTTTGAAGGACATAGTCAAAGTTTTTATTTGAATTGCCTTAGTGGAGTTATGGTATCAACATCAATTTTTTAAGGGAAATCATAGTTGCCTAAGGTGTCTTATTGTAAGATTTCCAATGATACATCACTTAAAAACTTCTTTCCGAGATTCTGTACAATTTGGAACTTCTACATACAATCTTCGATACACCCAGCTTTTAACTGCACCCCATTGTTTTCAATAAACAAATAGCACTTCATATTGATCCCATGAAATTGAACATCTTACCCGTCTAACTCCGCTAGTTTCTGAAACCCCTATACTAAACATAAAAAAGCAAACTCAACTTGTAGAGGGAGAAGATTAATTCCATCAATTATGCTTAAGTTAGTTATGCTTAACTTTAGTTAATTTTGATCGAGTCTTTGGGGTAATCGTCTAGCTTAATTCAATCTTTAAACACATTGCGTCCTGTCGCAGGTTGTGGAATCACCATGTGTGGAACATTAATTTCAATTCTCCTCCATTATGAACGGACGCAATAGATTACGTATGCTATTAAATTAACAAAGTTCATAGGGCGAAGCAGGGAGATCTCGTCTGGGATTCGTGCGGTTCTCGCAACCCCATTACGAACTGGCCGCTGTTATTGCTTTTAATTACATTTTCTGGAAATCAATTAACTGCCAATGCATCTCTATGCGACTGGGTATATTTACAAAGCGTGATTTGATGCATATATACAATGAACATGGTGCGAACAATTAGATCTTGTATCAACGTTCCGCGTAGTGAAGAGAAATGTACAAGATTGATTTTTATAATTATTGTATTCAAATGAAGCAAATATGTATTAACAAGCACTTGTTGATTGCAATGACTGTGAGTCTCTTGGTAAGTTAAACGTGGGTTCGCATTTTTCAAAAAAATGTTCCAAATGAAAATAATAACGTAATGTATCAATCTGGTTTTTAAAAACTAAAAAGGGGTTTACTTACTGAAAGATATTGAAATTCATTTAATCTTTATTTATTTTAAAATGAATCTTCCATAGTTACCTAAAAAAAAATTATATTTCATATATTGATTTTCTCACGAATGACTCTTTTTAGAGAAAGTTGGATACCTCAGAATCGGTAAAGTTTTCTATGGAGCGTCTTAAACAAATTTACTTTATATTGAATTGGGAAATTTGAAAATTGACTTTTATTTGGGCTACAATTTTTTTTTGGAACACATTTTAAAAAGAAGTTATGAGACGTTATGAGACGTAGTTCAAAAACTGCAATAGGCGGAATTCTGAAAGGCAATGCCGTAAACTTTCTGGTGACGTTAATTGGTGGGGACAAACACTAAAAACGATGGAAACGAAATTCTTGCTAAACTTTTTCAAATGGCGGAAATCGGAACGATATTGATACAATTGAAAAAAGAATCGCGTCTCTCTGTACTGTAAGCGAAACTACCATAAATACTCGTCGCCTTATATACAATTGTTTTTTACTTGGGAAAAAGTTAGTTGCTCTAGTATATGACTATAATTGTTTTACGATTTACCGCTTATCGCTATCGCAAGCGGAGTCACCGTTGCCTTTTTATCTCTGTTCACCTAACAAATATAGTGTCTGGATGCGTAGAGCCATATAAACATACGTCTTGTTATAGATCGGTATCGTTTGAACATTGCTCGTTCTGTTGTATAGTCGGAATTTTCCTTGTATAGTTTAATGGACGAAAAAAGGAAGGTACGTCATCAATACTAATGGTTTGATAATAATGACTTAAATGGAATCTCATCACGTAAAACCGGGGAAAAAATGTATGAATGAATGGAGATCCAATAAAATCAAGCAGAACTATTTCCTTATTAACTTTATGTCCTCAAATTATATGTAGTTAGCGCAAATATTGAATGAATGTAAGTATTTAGGTGTAGTATGGGATCGATTTGATAGTTATTGCTTCTACTTTTGTTGGTCGATCTTTCGCAATCAGACGAATGTGAGGATTATCACCATCAATCTCTTTCCTTTGATTGTATTCTGAGTAAGTTATGTAATTGACATTTTTCACTTGTAATTATTCTTTTAATCGCCCTTCAGTCAATTTTTTTTTTCCTAATTGGTAACCCAAAAATCGCTTCGACAGAAATAAAATTCAGCAACTCCCTTCAAGTCATCGTTATTGTAACTATTATTATTAAAGGAAAATGATTTTTGTGTCTAAACATCACAGGGGTATAATCTAGAGCAGTGGATCTTGGTTTAGATTTAGATTACCATCGCTTGGATAAAATTAAAATTGCCATTTCAACGAATGAATGACCAAGAATTGAAAGATTATTTGTAAATGGTAATGCAATACTTACGATCTTAATTTTCGTTCTTTAAACAGCTGTAGTTTCCTATATCTATATTCTGGATCTGAAACAATAGAGGAATGATTTTATGAATGACTGTATGAATGGAAGTTATTATTTTATCACGGTTTTGGTTTTATAGTTATTTCATCAAATAAAATAAATACATACTACTGGCCGCATTGCCATTTTTAATATCAGACATTGTTGTATTCGAGTGGTGGACAGTATCGGCTATACTGGTTAGAATTCGAAGATCAAATTTGCTGGGAAATGTAGCCGGTTCAATCAAAACACAACTTTATTGTTACGCTAGAGCTTTCGGTTTATTATTTAAACCTTCTTCAGGAGTACAAACTGCAAAATATGTGTTTGATGAGGGACAAAAGATAAAGAACATGTTAACATTTGGACAAGAAGTTTACATTTACACGTTAAAATGTTGAATAGTATAACACATATCACAGTTCAAGAGACATATTTAAAAGCGATTAGTGTGGAGAATTCTACACATCAATTTATAAAAGTTACATTGGTGATGCTGTCACAGCAGACATCGCCATAATAGTACGTTCTAGAAGACGGGAACCACTGGCAATACGTCATTCATGCCAACCTCCCGAACATGGAAACACCAACACAACTTGAATAGTTGTGGCGGCAAATTCAAAATAATCATATACAGAGTGAACACTCTTAATCATTGCGACGCATGTGGATATCAATGATGAACTTGTAATATACTTAATAATGTATTTCTAAATGAAATATTTATATGTAACAATGATGCAATGATTTTAAAGTTGATGAATTATTTTTGACTTATTTTACAAGGTTGAAAGATGTGAGAGTCTCACATGTGGCAACCAAAGCTGTGATAATTAAGTTGGTGCCCTCTTAGTTGTCCCATCAATATTTTGGGGGTTATTAATTGTAAATAAATAACTGTAAATCTAACTTAGACCCTCCGTGTCGGTACGGAAATTTAAGCAGTCCTTCGTGGTCTTAATGTGATACATTTCAAAATTGAGTATCTAGTATCTAGTAGAGTGTGTATGATGATAAGCCAACGCTGTATTCGTTGGTGTAATAGTAAATTGTTCCTTGAATAAGTTGACTACATTTTCAGGTTCGGCAATTAAGTTACCGTCATTATCATCTACCTTGATTTCTTTGATTTTCCTTTCTGATCCCGAGGTGTTATTTTTAATTATATTCCATGATGTTTTTGGCTTATTTTTAGAATTCATGGTCACACTATTATAGAATTCTCTTTTGATAGTTTATAACATAATCTTATATTGGTCTTTTTTTGCCTTGTATAGCTCTAGTATGTTCCTGTCATTAATATTTTTATAAAGAATCGACAAGGTGATTTATTTTCTAGTATTAAACATTTTACTGGAGGAAAGCAATTATTAAAATGATAAAGAAAAATATGGTAAAGGTATGGAACTTAGTGTTAATATCATTATCGCAATAAACGTTTGACTAATCCTCAGAATCAATAGCGTGCTGAAAATCTGTAATATTTTCGTATGTGAAAACACGTCTATAAAAGAATCGCTTTTCAAAGTCTTTATGTATAAGCACAGATCGATCATTGTGATCAGATACCGGCGCTCTTCCAACCATTCTTGAATAAAGACCAGGCGTATTATTCGCATATATATTATCAATTAATGTGCTGGCAGACGAAGTAATATATTGTTGATATTATGCAGGCCTTTTCTGAAATTAATAGTTTGGTTTACTTTTGATTTGTTGAGGTTTGGCTTGTGAGTTTGGTGTATCGTTGGTTTTGATACGTATGGATCTTCAATACTTCCTGGCGATGGAACTATCTATGATGCTTGCATATTTAAATCAAGCGTCCTAGGACATGTCTAACTTCCCATTTTGATTTTCATACTTTTAGCTATTGAAAGTTTGCATATTATGGACACTTAACCCGATTTTTCTGACTAAAAATAAAAATTGGAAGTCCACCAACATTAAAAGTGTTAATTCTGGCGAAGATTTTGTTACTGTTGTCCAAACTATGAATAGTTTCCATACTCTTTATTAGGATCTCAAAAAGAAAAGTAAATACAAATAATTTTCCGCGGAAATCCAATACGACCCAGTCTGTTCTTGTTTAGCAAATTATTGGTAACAAATTATGCTGCGTCTTGGTCTTAAACTAACGTAATGTCGTGTAAGACTTAAGCAAACTCATCTGCGAGTTGTAACCCTCTCCAATTCACAAAAGGGAGTCAACGTCTCGACTCTTAGGTGTATAAAAATCGCACAATAGCAATTAAACCCATGTGACTGATGTTACTATTTCACGGTTTAATGAGATTTTATTGCTTCGTGTATCCGGAGATCGTGTCTTCGTGCGGGAGCGAGAGAGACGGACCATGCACGCTAGACACACACATACACGCCCGGAGACAAACGGTCGACGACATCCTGCCGTGGAATCGGCGCGAGTGTCCGATCGACCTTCACCTTCCACTTTCAGTTTCAGGAACGTCGGATCTCTTCACCCATTTACAACAAACGTCAAGGTCGCGCCGCCGTTGTTATGTAATTACTCTCTCGAAACGATATACCGACCTAGGTTCGTCGTCTAAATTACTTAATGGAGGAACATTCAGTCCGTAGTCGCGGCCGGTTCGTGGAGCTATAATACGCAACAACTTACGAACAATAACGTGTAGCACATATCTAGCGCGCTCAAATAAGCAAGAAACAAACGTACTTACTTGAAGTATATAATAAATTTAGTTTATGCCAGGCCGAACACTTCATGGTCTTCGTGTGCCTTTCACTTGCATTCGCGAATGCGCGCGTGATGGGTTCTAAGAGCGCTCCTTCCACAACATTTACTAGCACGTCTAGACGGTGTCTTGATGGTATGTTTATTTAACGTTAGCTTCATTAAGGAAAGTAAAATGTCTCTGTTGTATTTCTACAACATTTATTCGTACGTAAAAGAATTCGCAGTTCTGTATTCCTAGTCCAAATACACCGAATGGATTCTATCACTAGTTGGGTATTTGGGTATTTGGGAAAATGATGTCATCCGCCGGGTTGTAGATAACTCCTTCCACCTCGGCCGCTTGGTCCTATTGTGGAGCGGATGGCATCCTAGAGTTCCTCCAACAAGTCCAGGCCCTTGAGGTAGCTCAGAATCTTGTTGTATGAGGAGTTTTTCAGGTCAGCTAGGGTAGTAATGTCCTTCCCAAAAATGGTGAACCTGATGTGGGTGGCCGCCGGACAGTGGCACATAACGTGCTCTACTGTTTCTTCGTCCTCACTAGTTAGCTGTATATACTTTTTCTCATCGCTCTTTATGGTATCCCTTACAACTTAACCAACAGAAAAATATCTCTAAATATGTAAATTGCATGGTACTTCTGGAGTTCCTTTAGGTTCTAATTTGGGACCTTTATTGTTTCTCGGACTAAACATGTTCCAAAGTAGAATAGATGAAGATAAATGTTGTTGAAGACATATGCATGCTGGTTTCCTATCAGTTATGGGATAGTAGATTTTAATTTAAAAAAATGCCATCACGTTCAAAGAACTAAACCAACAAATTCCATAAAATATACGCCTCTTGGACAATTTTTATGATTTACGAACTTCCAACATTGCACACTATGTTATGAGGAGCATTCATTCATGTAAGTATGCTAAATTACATTGAATCTCGATTTTATTATTTAATTTTAATTTATTGCAACCACTCTTACAGACAAAATAATGTATCTCTTGTAATTTTATTGCAATCAACCTAGAACATAGTGTCTACATCAACGTAAAAATACGCATTCATTATGCAATTTTCTATGCAGACGACGGTTTTAATAAAGTTCGTATTCCACACGTTCACAATCTACATGTGAGGTGACATAAGCTCGTAAATTTTATTTTTACAAAAAAAAAAAATCTTCACGGCTATAACGAGATTTCTTTTCATGAATATCAACATCAACCTCTGCTCTCGAGGTGCCCAAGCCTGGGCTATTAGAATTGCATCCTACGCAATTTTTCCTTCTTTCCTTTTTATTTTATTACTCCCTCGGTTGTTGTTGTTCGGTTAACCGATCGAGAGAGTGTTATGGTTGCGCCGTGAAAGGTGACGGGGAGCTAATTTATCACAATTAAGGATGTAATTATAACGCTGGCGTTTGGGTAAATTAAATTCTTGTTGCTTATACTTATAGTTATAATTAAAGATTTTTCAGCATGACTTGAGTTTTACTAGTAAAGTGATATTGATGTAGAATAACATGGTGGATAGTGAAGACTTCACGCCTACACTGTTGAAATATAAATTGAATTTATATGAATTTTTAATTGGACCAAGACACACGATGTTCGGCTTCGTCCGACTAGGACAAGGCAACAGTTCGTCTTCGTCTGATGTCCTGGTCAGACGAAGACCAGTTTTTCATTAGCTCTTCTTTAAATAAATTTACTAGTTTCAAAATTGTTGATGACTTTTTTTGGTAATTAATAGGAAGTCATCGTTGTCATAGAGAGATTACCAATGAGGCGAAGTGTAGCCAGTTGTGGTCGAGATCTCAGCTTTTTAAACGGTTATTCATGTTGAAAAGGTGTTGCAAAACTGTGGAATGTTGCTTAATTTTCAGAAAATTATTTCGCATTTTGCTATCGGTGCTTACATCTGTAAATGAGAGGTTTCATAGCTTGCTCTTGAAGCTTTATTTTAATAGTCAGTTTACGCTTTTCAACACGATAGTTAATTTAGTTGAGAAACTAAGTGGCTAGTCAATATTTTTTGTGTTCTTCGCATGATTGGATTAAATTTTTACGTATTCGATATAAAATAGTGCATTCATGATGTAGATTAATGTAGTACGTCCTCTTTCTCTGGTAAATATGTATACTTCAAGGTGGTGTACTGGGTCCTATTTTCTTTTTTTTTTCTGTTTGGAAATGTTGAAATACACGTTGGCTATACAAAAGTGTTGATGATATTAAGGCTTCTATATGCGGCGTCTGATTTGCAAATTTAGAACATAATGTATTTTTGTATTTATAGCTGATGATCGATTAACCGACACTATTTATAGCCGTCATAGATGACAGCAAGAAAAGCAAGCAAAACGAATATGGGTATCAGCATATGGATCAAAGATCTCAAACAAGTAAGGAGAAATAGGATTCCTCTATGCAAACGACTTAATTTTAACAGCTGCAGCTGAAAAGGAATTAAAAAATCAATTGAACTTTGGAAAATCAATGGAGGATGGAAATCAACGAACGAAATTTTTTATTGTTTGAGTAGAAGATGTCAGGTTTACATCATAGATGGACGAACTATAAATGTTATGAAAGACTTGAAATTCTTAGGAGCAGTTATAAATACTAAAGGTGAAATCGTAGAAGCTATTGAGAGCAGAATAAAAGCAATAACAAAACTTTTCTATGGTCTAAAATCAATATTCTTGAAAAAGAGGGAAGTACCCGAACGGACGGAGGTCGAAGATTTAAGAACCGTTTTTATTCCTAACGAAAAGAAACAGATTAAAAATTACTGCAATGAAAATGAGAATATGCGGGGCTTATCAGACGAAAAATGATAAGAAACGTCAACATTAGTGAGAGGCTGGAAGTTCTACTTACTGCAAGCATAATGGACACCTAGTGCGAATAGAAGGAGACAATCCTGTGAAAGATATGGGAAGCTGGATGGGATAGAAAGTAGCGACGTGAAAGGCCAATGAAATTTTGAAGGCAAGGAATAGCAGATATGCTTAAATCTCGTAACTGTTACTGGAACGAAATTCGCAGCAGAGCCAAGGATAGGAAAGTTTGGAAAGAAGTTTTCAGAGCAAAATTAGTGCTCGACACCTAACAGTATCCAGATAAGTAAGCAAAAGATCGATGAAAAGGTACCAATGTTTGAGAATATGTATTTCGATAACCATATATTGTTTAGCAACTTTATACTTCGAAATGTTATCGCGTTTCGCACGTTGTAATAAAGCATTAAGGGATTAATAATTCAGCAAAGCGATTTCCTCCTCATTGCGGCACGCAATGTTGCGTCGCAAAGTCATAAAACTCCACTCGCATTAATATAGTTGGAAATAAATAGCCCCGTGACGTTTCGTAGGCGGTTAGGTATAGAGGAGGACAATAAGGCGACTCGGAAAAGACGGAATTCATCATACCTAACCGGCGTATATGTACGGCTGTACCGGGACCGGGTGACAAACGACCCAGGCGAATGCATTACGGGACGTCCGCGCCTAATAGAATAAATTGCGGAAAAGATCCCTTCCACTGAGGGATTATCTTCAATCTTAGTCGGCAATAAGGAGACGCGACGGCAAGTCATATACGGGCCAGTTGGCTCGCCGGTCATTCCGCTAGAGATTTCCAGGCTACCGCGATCAAACAGAGCGTAAGCCCACGAGTTGAAAAAGAAGAAGAAGAAGATGGAAGATAAGGCGGAATCGACAATAATCGCGCTGGCTACGAGCCGCCCGCCCGTCCTTTGAATCTTTCGTCCTCGGCATTATGATTATTATTATTACTGGTGAATGGAGTGACAGTGGCATAAAGGCGTCCTCCAAAGGGTTTATTTTGATATTCCTTTTGCGCGAACATTGAAATTTTAAAGGCGGCAACCGCAGATAACCTCTCTATTGGAAATATGAACACATCATCAGCGCTAACCGCAATCTCCACGACATCGTGGAAGAAATCCTCTAGCCTCGTTGTGTTTGTAGTAAAAAGCTGAATATGTCTTCCTCATACGATCGTAATGAATTTTATATTTTAGCACGTCTTGCAATAGCTTTAATTGTCATGGTGGACTTCTAGATACCCTTTTCAATTAATAACCACCTTTAATGACAATAATGCGAAATTTAATCAATATTACATTGAAGGGAAAATAACTGATTTTCCTGAGGAGCGATAAATTATAATACATTTGGATAAATGAGAAATTATTGAATTGAATTTATTTATTAAAACATTTATTTCTTCAAATAATACTATATGTGCTAGTGTGGAACAACATAAAGCCAAACCAAAGATATATTTTGCTGGTGGTTAACCATTTTGACAAATTCTTTTAAAATAATTGGTGCCATCGGAATCTGCAGTGTCATCACACATAAAATGGACTTTTGTTAGTAGAATTTAACTATGCAGCTTTGTAACCAATCATATGTGCTTGACGAATATGGATAATACACACCAAGAACAGAGTTTCCCCCTCATAGCAATGTAATGAATAATCTCATGCTCCTACTTCTGAGAAACTTTTTGTTTTCTCTTACCCTTGTATGTTTTTGATAGCAGCGACTTTATCTTCCCCACCTAACCAAAACAATTAATTTTTCATAAAATATTATTTTATGATGTTAAGTAAATTTAAGAATTTTTTTGCTTAAGATATTTTGCAATCAGTAAAATTTTGTTTTCGTACATCTTTAAATGCATATTTGTCGGTCTATGATTGGTTGAACGCTTCGCCAGTTCAGATCATTTAAGTAACCTTTCTGCTTAAGTAAATTCTAAAGTTAGGTGAGTTCGTTTTGATTCATTCACAACCAGTTGATCTTCGCCCGACCAGAACAGGACAATGGTCCGTTTTCGTCCGTCCGGACATAACGTGAGTTCCTTTTCGTCCGCCCAAAACACATAATGTTCGTTTTCGTCCGACCAGGACAATTATTGATGATGATGATTAGCTCTTATTTAAATAAGTTTATTTTGCTCAGCTATAAGATTCCTCAAATTTTGTTTACCAATCACATAAATTTTTACTTTATGCTAGGCATGTTTTATCGCGTTTGCATATAATTTCCAAACTAACCAATAATATAATTAAAGTATTAAACACTGCTTAGTTTCCCCACACAACTCATTCGTAATAATTGGCGCCCAACGCGGGGCCAATTTAATCACACACACGCATAGTTTCCATCATTTGTAATACATTGTAGATTACTTTGCATAGGTATCAGTCCTCTCTCAGCCTTTCTTGATATGGGTTTTACCCATTTTTCATTAAATTATAAACAAGATGCAAGCCACACATCCTCCAACTAAACGCAGAAAAGACGCGATTCTAGTTCCTGTCATATACCTCATATATTTCACTTGGATTTATTATCTGCTGAAATTACCAGACTGACAGGTATTGCGGGATTTCTCGGTAGTCGTTTAACAAGGTGTAATAAAGCCAACAAATGAAAATTAACTCGTGAAATACTTAGCATTAGTTTTATTTTATGTTCATTATACATATGTGTATATGTGAGTATAAAAGAATAATATTTCTATTCTGCTGTAACCTGTAACTAATTTAATAATATCTCAACTGTGTCCTACGGCAGTTGAAAATGTCCTAATTGTGTCTCTAACGCATTTTTAACACATCCTTAGCAGTAGTATGTGTGAAAAGAAAGACCTTGAAAGCGAAGGTAATTGTTCTAGATGACCCCATAAAAAATTCATTTCGTTGGATTTGCGTCGGCACGTGTTTGTCTTTCAATTCCTCACGTTTTCTTTAGAAATTAAATTACCCCTTACCCCGTAAACTTCAATACTTGCATCATTGCATCAATGCGTTATTTTAAGTGATCTTTTCTAACGTTGCAACGTAGAGGCGAATAAACTATGCGATATTAAATTGCCACGGCTGTCGATTAGAGGTAAGCTTCCACCATTAGTATGCCATCAGTAAAAGGCGGTAATAGATGAACATTTTGCGTTGCATTTTTCAATAACGCCCCGATTAAGGTTCGCACTCTGCCTCTGTATATTACGTATAATTTTATCGCCAAGTCCTTTTTTTACTGTGCACAGTATCGTAATGGGATTTCTTCTATTTTTGTGGCACATTTACGACCGTTCCATAATAATAAAGAGCATCAAAATGCCAAGTAATGTTACAGAATTACCATCTATACCATCCTGCAGCAAGTATGAAAATTACAATTTCATTCTAATAGGAAGTTTTCCATCCTCGATCGTTGCACTGCTTAGATAAAGAAAGGCAAGAAGTTCTATTGGGCTCTTGGCGTATTTTCAAATCGTTGATATTTACTTCCATCCGTCAGTTGGTAGGCTTTGTGGATTTTCAGTTCATAAACGGGTTTATATACTACAAAATTTAATTTTGTACTTGTTACCGGTGGCGAGGGTAGATGCTAAAACGATTATTGGTAATAGTTGATTCACGAAGTTGTATATTATCTATTATTTTCTTCAAATTGCACAAATTGCTTCGGAAAGTATTGCACATAAGGATAAAAGATGAAAAGATGAGACGGGTTTGGTTAAACTACATATATAAGGTTTTATGTTGTGAAACCAGTTGCATACGTTAAAAGTTATTGTGCAAGTTGTTAGTATTCATTTCTTAACCACCATAATTTTGGAATTATAGTCATTAATAATATTAAGTTGTGAGACCCCAATCCGCATTCCTGCCCCGTATAAGACAAAGGTTTAAGTGAATCTGTGGTTTTACATGTCACATCCTTTTTGAATATTGTGCCAAAATTTTCTAACGAACTTCCGGAAGGTAGAAATCAGGAGGTTTTTCGTTACTAGAAATGGTTTTCTTATTCAGTTTTTTTCCTTATGGGAGCCGTTTGACATAAGTCCCCGGAAACACTTCAGCCAATTGGATTTTTGTATTTATCTCCCATTTTTGTACCCATGGCCTATACCACCAATTCCCAGATCCTAGTGCCCTGTAGCAATCTCTACAGGTCCTTGGTCGGTTGATCTATATAGTCTTCGGGGCTCATTTTTGGATTGTCAAAGATTGCTTGTCTTCTAGGGTCTAAGGCCTTGCACTCACATAAGATGTGGTATGCGGACCCTATTGCCTCTTCACACAGTCTGCAGCTTGGGTCCTCAATGTCAATCCCAATTTTCTATAGGTGTCCTTCTAGTGCGTAGTGTCCTGTCAGGAGTTCTATTACTCTACGAAGGTGATTCTTACTAAGATTTAGTAGTTCGTCAGCCTACTTTACTGATGGTTGCTTGATAAAGGTTTTGCCAAGACTTTGCCTGGTTGTATTCTTTATGTTGTTCTTGGACCCACTTTCGTATCTGCCATCGCACTGTGTTTTTAGAAACTCCCAGGGCAGGTTCTGGGCTTACGTATGAAGACGGTGATCCTGTCTTCTTGAATGCGATTAATCCAAACTTATGGGAAATAGAAAGAAGCAGAATTACATAAATGCATAAGGTGTTCAACAATCTTATTTTTCAGTTCCAGCAATTCTTCCTTAGTTTCATTTGATGGAGGAAACTTCTCTAGTTCCCCACATTTCAAATTATCTAACCAAAATTGCAATTTCCGCTTACACGCTGGAATTGTCTCGTTCGCCGCAAATATAGTAATTTGCTCACCTTAAGTGACACATTAATTTCATTAAATGGGCGGTAACATAACACAAATCATGAGGGTTAATAAAAATCAAAAGGCAGTGTTGGGAAAAGTAAATTTTACACCAATCCACTCTGCGGAATGTGAATACGATAGGGTGTGGACCTAAATTAACAGATAAGGCGTTAAAACACTAGCGAGGCACATAAGTGATAGCTGTTGGACAGCTTCTATTGTAATTCTAGAACGCATGATCAATTCTCATTTTGCATTTAGTTGTAAAAGGAATGATTTTACTTTTCTAATAACTATATGATGGGAGCAGTCCTTGCAGACATCTGATGGAGCCCCATAGAGCACACTTTCAAAACCACTGAACTAGAGGAAAGTAAGAATGGACCATGACATGCTATCCGCACCCATTTATAATGCCAAACGACAAACAAGTAAAGATCAGTTAAGAGATGTTGGTCACTTGATAACTGGAAAATTTGAATAAAAAAATTGCTAATTGAAACGGATTAACTAACATTTCTAGCTGAATACACATTATTTTGTTGGTATTTATAATTTTGTTTGCTTTGAAAATATGGCGTCCGGCTTACACCATCCCTTGAAACCACTCTCTATTTTTTTAAACCCCAACTAAATGACCATTCTAGCTAAAACTCGTATACTTCTATCATCTTAACGATAACAATTATATATTATTATAGCTCCAACAAAAGAACAAAAAATTAGAAACAAAAACACGGCTGGAAATTGCGTCTCCGATCTTTATTTCCTACAAAGACGCTATCACTTTTTCCCTAGTGTTATTGTTTCTCCTTTATTACATTTCTTATCTCTACGAAGGTGTGCCGGCTGGCTCCATATAAAGTAAAGGCCCGGACTCCTCTGTACAGGGAGCCCGGAATGGTTTACGGCTTTACGATCGATAATCCTCTTCTCCTTCCGTGTCTCTCTAGGCTGGAATAAGATGACTTTCGTTTTCGTTTTCAGTGGAATAGAAAGAGCCGCACGCCGGCCGGCCCTTCTAGACGTTAAAGTGTCATTCTTATTGCCCGGACCGTTTCTATAAAATATAACGAAAGTGAATCGCCGGCAGTCTATTTATAGAAGTAAAATTTATCCGAGCGTAGGAACTGGTTTCCGTTGTCATTACCATATATATCGAGCTAGGCCAGTGAAGAGTATTATGATATGTGCGACCTCATCTTTGAGTTCAAATTGGAAATTATCCGATAAAAAGAACTATTTACAGAAATGCGTTAGAGGTTGCAGATGTGGGTAATAATATTTGTATTGTAACTCGGTAATATACGAACTTGTACAAGTTACATACAAGGATACTGGTGAAGTATCATTTGTCCAGTACAGCCAATTCGAGTAAACATGAAATAATGAGGATTTCTTTGCATTTACGATCAACTGTGCACTTTGAAGAAAAGTGCAACTTCACTGTTTTTCTTGTAATAATCCAAATATTTTTATGATTGCCGTTTTGAGAAAAATAAAAGCTGTTGTCATGTATGTTACTTATTTTGAGGTGAAGATTTGAGGGAAATTTTATATTTTTACTAAGAACTTTTGTGAGTATGCATAGAAATTTAGAAGTGTCGGATGTGTACGTATCTAACAATACGGAATCACTAAGTGCAGCAATGCGAAGGAAGCACATAAGAAAGTGAAAGGCTACGAAATTTAAGCTAATAATGCTCAATGACCAAGATGGATGTTAAAATTTAGGAGAATAACTGCTATACATTCCAGAAAAATGAAGTTTAAACATTATTGATTGAGTGAAGGAAGACGAAGTGAATGAAGTAGGTAAAGAGCTTAGAGGAATAGGTACCAGTAGAACCACAAAATGTGAGGAGCAATGTAATTAGAACTTCGAGTGCCTAAATGACGGAAATATCTTGCTAGAGATGGTAGATATTACGCAAAAAGCTTCGAGAAGAATTACTTTGGAAACACTGACTTTGTTTAGAGCTAATATGTAGTATATTTCAAATGTAAAGAGTGATCTCTGGCAGACCATTCAGCAAAGTATGTAGACCGGGTAAGAGGCGAGCTTTGAAAGAGCGCCTTTTTCAGCTTGGTTTGGATACTGTTTCTCTTTCAACTCAATCCCATTATGGCATAGTTTACTATTTGAAAATACTAAAAGACAAGGAATAATAATCTGTGACCTATCATTACTATCACTATCGCTATTTATCAGTAAAATCGTCATTATAGCAACTAAGAATCAGAAAATTAAGAGACGCGAGTGAAGCCCAACTTTCTAATCAGCTGTTAAAAGAACATATATTTTCTAAAGGGATTTAATTTTTTAAATATATATAAGGAACCAAAGAATTTGGTGAGAAAGTAGGAAATGCCTTGTCCGAAAGTTTTCCTACCACAAAGGGGCTTAAACAAGGGTGCAGTTGTCATCCACCCTGTTTAAAATATAAATTCAAGAAGCCATAAGTAATTGGAGGAGGAGAACTTCAGAAATGGGAATACAGGTAAACGAACAATGCTTGACAATGCTCTTATTTGCTGACGACCACATCATTATAATAAGGGCGATGGAGACTACATGTTTAGAAACTTGGAAGAAGAATATGAGAAATAGAGACTAAAGATAAACATCGATAAAACTGAATATCTGAAAATAGGAGGCAAGCATGTAGAAGAGTCAGATCAAAAAATTGCATAAATTTACAGAAAATCTGGCTAGTTTAAATACTTGGGAAGCATTGTTCTGGAGGATGGAACAACGAAAAATGAAATCAAAAATAGGGCACGTCAAAGGAAAAAGGCTGCTTGTTTACTGTTTACTCTGGTCAAACAAGACGAAGCTACAAACCAAAACGAGAATCTACGCAATGATTGTGGAGCCTATCTTAACTTATGGCTGTGAATGCTGGCAATTGTCGGAGAAAGAGGAAAAAATGATAGAAACGATAGAAATGGACTTCCTAAGAAGATCATGTAATATTTCCAGAATTCAACATATAAGGAACTAGAAAGTAAGACGGATAAGGGGACGCGTACTTACAACAATAGAAAGAGTAGAATCTAGACAGCTCTATGGTACGGGCACGTAATGAGGATGGAAGAGACACGATGGCCAAAGAGAACTTTGAAGTATATACTTTATTAGAGAAGAAGAGTAAGACCGACACCACAGTGGATAGATGGAATTAGGAAAAATATGAGAGATCGAGCAATCGAAGCCGATGACTGGAGGGATAGAAGGAAATGGCGATCGTAATGCGGGATGCGGCACAGGCTGTGGGACCCCCGCTTACATACATACATTTAATTTTCAACACCCCACTACTCGACACCTAAGCGCCAGCAACCTCAACTTTAAAAATTCAAATAGTTTACTATTTGAATTTTTAAAGTTGAGGTACCACAAGGAATATTTTAATATTCCTTGTGGTACCTCATTTGATAGATGATTTTTTTTTGGCTAAATATATTTAAAAAAGTTTTTTTTTTAAATTGCTTGATAAATAACTCATATGATTTAAGCGCAATTTTACGAGATATTGTTGGAACTCTCTAATGCAAATCCTAGATTCATCAAAAATGTTCTCTTTTCTGACGAGGCCACATTTTGCATAAATGGGGCCATCAATAAGCGAAATTGGCGTTATTGGGCGGTTGAAAATCTGTATTGAATGATGAAGACGTATCGAATTACTGGACCGTACTTCTTTGACGGAACGCCGGGTGGTGAATGGCTTTAGCGGTACTGTTTCCTAATGCAATAGATCCTGATTCACCCCATCCCAGAACTTCTTTACAGGAAGATGGTGCGCCTCCTCATTATTCTCGCCCAGTACGAGAATATCTCGACCAAACATTTCGTAATAGGTGGATTGGTAGACGCTAGTATATTGAATAGCCGTCAAAATCACCGGATTTAGCCCCTCTGTATTATTATTTCCTGTGGTGTTATTTGAAATTTAAAATTTATTTTAATATACATGGAAATCTTGAGGAGTTAATGGACAAAATTCGACAAGAAATTCGTTTAATCACCCCAGAAATGGTAGACAATATTCGACAAGTGTTGCCTCAACGGACAGCAATTTGAACATTCAATTTAATTCTATTATTGTTTCGAAAAATATTTTTTTATAATGTGATATTTTATTTCATTTGAATACATTTTTGTTGAATATCTGAGTTATTTATCAACCGCTTTTGAGAATCTTGTTTTCATTGTATTTAGCAAGAAAATGGTATCAAACGAGAGGTACTTTTCTATTTAAATTTTTCCATTTTCCTTATTAGAAATTTTACCAATTATTAATGAGCAAAAATGCGTCACTTTGGGAAGATAAATATGTACATAAGACTATTGAACCAAAATCAATCTCAATGTAAGCAAAAAGGAAGATGTTGACAGTCAAAAATGTGTTTCCGTACCACAAACGTGAGTTCGCAGATATTTATTTAATACATTCTCAAAGTTTACAGCCCCCATTGAATATGTATTATGGTCATATCTCAGCCCGAAGCACGTGAATTCGGACAAGTTATGACTGCAGTTACGTAGGATGCGGGAAGAGCTCTTATGCAAACGTCTCCTGAAGACGGATCAACGCTTTCATCACCCCGTTACCGGATATAACAGAAGAAGACCATAGACATTTTGAAGATACTAAAATCATCTTTGTTTTACTTTGTTTCTGTTTGGATTTTCATGATGTTTTTAACCAAGATAATTTCATGCGAGATATAGGATTGAAAGTCTTTCTAATAGGTACACTCATTTTAAGCTACCAAACTACTTAGCGAAATTACAAAATCAATTAGCAACCCCTTAAAAACGCAAACAATATTAGACAGAAGCATCTGTGAAGTGGGCTTTATGTGTGGTAGCGTTATGCTAAAGGTAAACGGATTCATTTAGATGGTAACTGCTGGGTAACCAAAGAGAGCATTGCGCAATCTTAGGGCACCTAATTGCTATTCTCACAATAAACAGTCCACACAATACCCTTCAATTGGAGGTGAGAGTATTTGCACTTACATTGTTAATTCAATTATGATATTTTAAATGGGCTTTGAGAAGGCCATACAGTTTAAATAAGCTATTAGGAGCATGCTCAATGGATATAAGTATGTTCAGGTGCGCACATATGTTTATTACTCTTCCTTATGGAAGGGTTGTTTATCTAATATCTTAACTCTTTTAGTGCATGTAAACTCGTGTTGCTATAGCGTTCTATAATTGTAACAGATAAGGCGCCCTGTTTTACCGAGACAAAACCCTAGCCATATTCCCAGTTGATGTAATACTGAAGGAGCGAGTGAGACAATGCCATCTACAAACTAGCGTGGTACCCTCGACGTTGGAAATGCAAATAAACTAAGTGGCTACCTTATTTCTTTTATTTCGCGTTGCTTTTCAATCTAACGAGTACCTAAATTGTTACCGTCATATGACTGGGAGATTAGATAAACGCGCCGTGGACTAGAGTAGAGCATCTGTGTACTCTTTGTTCCAGAATCCCAACCACCAGGTGAATGAAGAAGGATAGGCTATAAACAGCGTAGGCTATTTTCGTTCTTGCGTTAGCTTTTTTCATTCGCTTTGTATGTGTGCGGGATCGTCATTTTGTTCGCGCATGAATGCTAATAACGCGAGCAGACTGCACGCGTAGCTATTTTCTCGTCGTCCTCGAAGAACGTCCGTAGATGGCGCGCGATCTTTTCCCAATCATCCGTCGGAATTTATGGACGCATCGGGCGCTGTTAACATCGCGCATTTCCATCGACTAATATGGTATAATTCGTTATTATTATGTAATATGCCGCGGAGAACAATAATTTCGCGTGTTTCAGTTTACATTCCGTAGGAATTCTGGGTAGACGATTACGGGTATCTGCCGATACCTGATGGTCGCAGCCGCAGACAGTGTGTGCGCCTAGATGGGGAAAAAAAGCGAAGACTTTGTGCGCTGCCTGTTTGTCTATCCATGCGCAATCCAGATCGGCGAGACGGGTGTCGACACATACGTCGAGAGTGCCAAAGTGGTTTTATTGTTTTCTGGAAAGCGCGGTGGGAAAAGCATTAAATATAATTATGGAGCAGCAAGGTGCTACTAATGGATACTGTAATTCTAGCTTCGCTTACGGATGTTCGAGTTTCAATTTAATACGCAATTAAAATGTCGTAGCAGTAGCGGCCGAGACGCACTATTTTTAGCACTGTTATTTGCCCAATCCACCTCTGTAATTTTCAGTTGTCATGTCATGAAAAAGTAGTTACTCACATCGCGCACTTGTGTCAGGACAATTAGCCATGTTGATGTTTAGTATTAACTAACCCTACCCGTATATTATCGCCGAGATTTTTTATTGCGTCTTTGTCTTTGTAAGCCAAACATATGTCTATACAGATTGTTAAGGGCATCTATTGTCTGCTGTACAAAATCTGCACGTACGCCAACCTAATAGAATGCGCTTTAGCCAAGGACACCTTAGACTATACGTGTATCTGATTGATCTATTTCTAGCCATCTTTTTATGTAAAATTTCATTTTATATGTGAAAAATATATAATGATTCTGCTCTAACATAAGAGTTAAATAAATAAATGGAAAGGAAAACTAACTTTTCATTTAGAAAAATTAATTATTCTAACCATAAGAAATAAATATAAATAAGTTTTTCTTAAAAAGGAAGTGAAATAGATTTTCTTTGGAAAAATTAACAGACAACAGATTCTTTGGACGACATTAAACTGACATCAATTTTTTTTCTGAAAATAATAAGGAGAACCTAATATTTTTCCCAGCACTATTATTACGCTGCTAAATGTTCAAACGCATCACCGAACTCAAATGAGCAATCTAGGTTATTGCTTACCTTTGTTAACATTTGACATAATCTCTCATAGAATTAGAATATTGTCTTGGATATCAAGACAATCTTACTTGCCGGTCTACCAACAAATGAAAAAAGAATGACTATATTATTTTATAACTATATTATATAATATTAACTATATACATATATCCATATTAGACAGATTGCAATTATCACCTAGTAGCGCTGATGAGCCTCGGTAAGGCGAAACGCGTCGTCCGCTAATAGTGATGATGGCAATTAATTTTAATGAATATTTATATATAATTTAGAGGGCCGAAAGCGACTTATTCGCATTGAAGATCATAAACAAGATTGATATGTAGAATTTGTTTGGCTAAATGGCAACAAACTTACAAATAATAAAGGAATTTCTACCTAATCCACTCATAGACCATATGGAACTGATATTAACTATACATATCGTTGTTAGACATATTGAAATTATCACCTACGTGCCCTGTTGAGCCTTGGCAAGGCGAAACGCGGGAGTGAATAATAGCAATTAGTTAATTTTATAGAATAACTTAGTAATAAATACATTAAATTTCAACAACTATCTCCCTAGCGTTATCGACCTTGTCACTAGTGTAGTGCCGAGATTCGACGAACATTGCCCAGGTAGGTATATATACCTCACAATACATACAGTTAACAATATGTATACGTGCTGCGAGTTGTTATTTGTCTTGACACCATGCTGAAAGAATGAAAGTGATTAAATTCTCATTAGCGAGAGGTGAATGTCGGTTAAAAATAAAACGTGTAGGCATTAATTTTGTGAGGTGTAATTACTTGGAATAATTTGCTGTGGATTTGTCTCCAATCTTTTAGTAAAATAGAGAGGAATAATAAAAACAAGAGAAAATCCTACATGTTTTTGCCCCATTGAATAGTTTAACATCATTTATTACCCATGAAAACAAAACATCCTGTAGTGTAGTTATATCGTGGACAATACAGCTTTCGTATTAAGAATTTTGAAACAAACCCTTACAGAATAGATCAAAATAATACAGTATTGAATTGGTGTGAAACGTACAAAATTTTTATGGCTTAAAGACAGCGAGCAATTCGTGAATTTTTTGGTATACCATATGAGGTTTGCCTAAGAAATATCTTCAAATCTTTATGTTATGCCTTCTAAACGACATTCATAAAATATTGCCATTAAAATGTATTGTTATTAGTATCATCATTAAAGGAAATAACATCATGTTTTACGTAATAAGATGATGAAACCAAACTAACTATGTGCACCTATATTAAAAAGTCTTTATTATCAAAATCCTCATCAATAAACATATAAAAAAATTACTAGTACCATTAACTACATGACTGATACATACTCTCTCTGATATATTCCCAAGAAAATATAGTTTTAGACTCAATTTTAGATAAGTTCTCTATTCAAGAAATGCCTTCCTTTTCGTTGACATCAAAAGATAAAAACAATTGACAATTGTTGGATATAATACACGTCAATTTAGTTTTAATACAAATAAACTGACAGCAGCCAATAATTTTTACGATTTTCAAAATTCTCATACACTTTTTCTAAACTTCCAATATTTATGTATCTGGCGTATAGGTACATAGTTTTCAAAATGACATGGAGTTTCGTTATTTTAGTAAATAATTTGACTAATATATTTTTTTATATTAATTTCACTTATATATACAACTAATATACTATTTGGCTAATGCGGCAAGTAATTCAAGGTAAAAATTTATTTTCTTCCTTGTATCATCTCTGCTTTTCCATACAAATCCAAGAAAATTTGGTTCAATTGTTTTAAGTCAAAGGCGCCCATAAATATTACGCCTACTCTGATGTAGCGACTTTGGATATTTGCCCTCAGCGTTTGCCAAACGAAAAACCTCGCTTTGAGAGCGATGTACCCGGGGTTCGAACCTGGGACCCTGAGGATGGTAGGCGAATCTCCAAGCGACTACGCCACTAGCCCAAGACTCCAGTAGCCTATTGTATATAGAATAAAAGCAAATCATTGAAGGGTTAACGGACAAAATAGTATAATGTTTTCCTCTTTGTTTTTCTACATTAGGATGTTTGTTGATATCATATTCCAAAAATCAGTATTCGAGCCTGCAGGTAATGATAAAACAACTTTTCTAACGATGGAGGCTGTAAAATAAGTGCATATCGACATAGCCGGCCTTCCTCTTGTTATTACTTAACTTTGCGATGGTTATCATAGTTTATAAGCGTTTCGTCGATTGTGTTATTAAATCGCAATTTGTAATTACGTCAAATTAGGTATAACTATTTTTAATTCGAACCATATAATAAATTTTCTGCGGTGCAAATAAACGCAATCGATACGCAATGATTACCCCGCAATCGAATATGTATTCACTTAATAAGTAAAGAAATAAATTAAAGGGCGCCACTACCAATCCAGTAAGCGACTATAATTACGCGTGACATCGCAATTCACCATTGGCGTCACTTTGCAGCGGATACACACACCACACCTATTAATATGGAATTACTTTAGAATCTACAAGATAAGGGACTTGTCGGTGTTGTCTTTCTTGTTTATGTGCATACACACTTACATACCGGCTACGTTACAATTCTAATACGATATCGTTGGCGTAATCTCGCCAAGAATTCTCTGCCAATGACGGCTGGAACGTTAGAATCAGAGCACCACCGCATCCATGCTCTTGCTATCGGCCCACGTTTCTCTAATAGAGCCTGTCCCCGTTTATCGCCTCATAATTTCTAGTCTAATTGTCTGTTAAGTGGTAAATACTTGCGCGATGTGATCAGGATCACGGGGCTTTCTCAGCGGTGCATCCTGTTCTGTGAAAACGTTGGGCTCTTGCCGATAGAGGAATGTTGTGTAGTGCGGCGAACGAGTAGTAAATGTTTTCGTGGTTGCACGTTGTTATCTCTAAACAGAAACGTTTCTGGCGGTTTCTGATTCGTTTCCAATTGCAAATCGAGTAATTGCTTCCTAGTATATACGCATACAGTACTCGCAATAACTATGAGAACTATACCAGTAAAATATTGAATATTTGAAAATTAAGATTAAAATCGTGGAGACACTTTCCCCTTGACGTAAGAATAACGCGTGGCCGATCGACGCCCTTGTAATTGGGGTAAAGCTGATGCGACAGGAATTATTATTATTGGTATTATGGAAAAGCAATTTCCTCCTAACCATAGAGTTTGGCACACATGTACAAACTACTTCGCTCTCAAATTCCAACGTCATTGGCAGTCCTTTCTGACAAACAGGACCTTCCACGTTTATTACAGAAGTTCGAAGTCAAGGACACGAGACATCAGAGCGGGAGTCCCGCAAGATTCAGTGTTGGTTCCCCTGTTGTACAATTTATACAAAAGCAATAATGCCCACTAGCCCTAGCACCCAGTTGGCTCTATACGCGGACGATACTTTGGTCTTTTGTCGCTCTCGTGCCACCTGGTTGGCAGCCAGGAAGCTTCAAGAAGCGGCTGATAGACTGGAGGAATGGTTCATCAAGTGGAGAATCGAGATCAATCCTAGGATAGCGTCGCTATCCTATTTAATAGAAAAAGCAATAGGTAGAATCCGCCTAACATCAGGCTGTTCGATATTGATGTTCCTTGGAGCCTGTAGACTAAATACCTTGGTGTCACCTTGGATTCCAAGTTAATTTAGAAGGATCACGTCAACTACGTCGCTCAACGATCGAACGTAACGTTATGCCATTTATATCCTTTTCTAAATGGAGAAAGTAAATTAAATCTAAATTTAAAGTCACTACTTTTTAATGTGGCTGTAAGACCGAGGCTCACGTATGCTGCCCCAATTTGGGGCCATGCTCCTAACATCCACATAAAGAAAATTCAAGGGGAACAGAACAGATTCTTGAGAACAATTATTAACGCTTCCTGGTATGTCAGGAATTTGAACATTCATAGGGGCCTAAAAATCCCCTCAATTTTATCACATATTAAAGAACTTGTCCGGAAATATTTTGCCAACGTCCACGACCATGAAAACCCAACAATCGCCACATTGGAGATTCAAAACAGGGAGAAGGTAAACATCGAAGACATTCTATCCGAGGAATCGGGAAATTAAATTTATTATCCAGTAATCATTTATTAACGCCACTAGTATTCGACAGAATTAGAACCAATTTCAACATGGGAGGAGTACAGAACTTGGTTCAACTCCGTTTGTCATGAAGTCAAGAAGGAGAAGAAATATGTATATATATATATATATATATATATATATATATATATATGTATATAAACGGTGTGAATGTATCGACCGGACTTAGTTAGGGAAACAAAGAGAATGCTGGGTGATTCGGTCTGTGATTAAAACAAATTTAATTGTTCATATGTAAGCCTCAATATTTCGTCAATTTTATTGTTGACTTCTTCAGGAGGTACAGAACAGAAGCACTAAAAATTAGGCACGTGACACACCAAGACAGTCATTAGAATAAAAGAATATTATATATATATATATATATAAAAGAATGTTATATATGGCTTCTATAAAGAAGCTTGGCAGATCTTCTACAGCTGGATCAGGGCCAAATCCCCTATACCTTGTTCACCCAACAGATGGAGTGATCCATGCATCGTGCATGTGCAAAGCAGATTTTACACATGAAAACAGAAAAATAGTTATTTCCATCCAGCTATGACTATTTCTAATCTACTTCGGAAACATTCGTCTTTATAATGACAAGTAAATGTTCATTTTACGTTTTGCTGCTTATTGCAATCGGATTTTTATTTTAAAGTGGAGCAAATAAATAATAAATAGCGCAGGTGAAAAATTAGAATATTAAAATGTGATAATTTTTCTTAGTGAAACTGTGCTTAATGTGTTATTAAAATCGGACAAGTTTTATTTTATTTAGAAGATGTTTTGTTTATGCATGTGTTCATGCTTATGGAAAAATGATTAATAGAAATTATCTGATTAGCCACATTCAAAAATTCCAACACAAAAAACACCAAAAATTTTTCAACCGTTTTTAAACAGTCTACAGCAATCATACGAATAATCGCTTCTTCAATTTTAGAGGCACCTTTTAATCAATTTTTTTAATTTACATCGATTGCAATGGACTTTTCGGTAGTTCTTACCAAACAATAGAAAGCTTAGTTATCACGCATTCATCACGCATTTTTTGTGCTCCATCTCTTCGGTGAATATCCTTCCATTTTTTCGTATCTTGGATAATTGTCCTCCATCTTGTTCTTATTCCCGCTTTTCTTAAGTCTTCTACTTCGTCCTTCCATTTATTTTTTGGTCTTACTCGCGCTCTCTTTCCCCAAATTGCCATTCTGTTATTGCTCGCACTTGCTCTTCTGGTCTTTTCCTGTATACCCTATGTCCCAACCATCTCACTCTTTGCTTTTTTATAACTCCTGCCACTGTTTCCACCTTCAAATATTTCTCGCTTCGTTCGTCTCCTATATAATCTATTTTCTATTATTCCCCCATCATACTTCTTATCATTTTTCTCTCTTGCGTTTGAAAAACTAACATAAATGACAACTTATTCTTCCCTTATTTGTCTTTAAAACAACATCAAAACCCAGGATATCAAATTACTCAATTTGGACGCACCGAGACAAGCGATAAATTCCCCATCCATTAAATTAAATTCATAACACTTAACGGACGATATACGACCGTGATATTTTTTTCTAGTTCCCGTAAAGTTCTCCGCACTCCATTGGCGACACGGTCTATTGGGCGACCTTGCGCCGATTATGTAGATTTCCGACTACACCTGAGCCTCCTCTACTTTGCTCTCATTAATGTCCGTGCGATAAACGCGCACGGCGAACTTACAGTAATGGTATTAGCAAATAATTAATTGTGGGAACGTCTCTCGCGCATCTTGGGTGCAATGTTTCACTTCTTTCACGTGCATTGTACCGCTGTTGCTGTTTGCTGCTCTCTCATTTTTCTCCCATTTTATCTATTTGTGGCGCACACCGGAACAGTAATTATCGTACACATCTACGTATATGCATACTAATTCGTCAGATTAATACCCAGATGCGTACCAGTATGCAGATTAGGAGTCGTCTGACAGGAGGCCGTTATTGGCTATTGCACAAGTCGTGAGAAAGATTTGACATAATAATTGGAGAACATTGATGCTCTTGGCCGTATTAATTTTCTGTTATTATAAGCACCGACATATTATGCGTTGGAAGTTGAGATCCACGTATCTATCTTAAATAACTAACTTATTTATCATATACATATATGGAGATTTCGTTTTTGTCTTTGGAGCTAAAATTAACTGGCTTCCTCTTATTGGCCATTAACGATTCAATCTCCGTTGGTGCAGTTTTAATACTGATAGTAATGTAGGAAGCTAATTTTGTCACAGCGTGAACACTTATAACGCAAATAGTTATCGCACAAATTCAAATTTCATATGCGAAAGACTTTAGATAAAATTGCTTCCAATTATTTAACCTGCAAAGCGAGGTGTTAAACTTCACATTTTATATGGCTACAATACTGCTTCGCGTTGATTGAAAATTCGCTCCTATTAATCTCGAGTCTGAAGCGATATGTTGAGGAACTCTCATTATCCAAAACCTATTTCCTTTTGTACTTAATCTTAGATTTATTGACTTGGAATGTTCATATACCCAAGAAAAGAAACTGATTTAAAGACAAAGAAAATGTTCTGGTACTTAGGTAAAATTCCATGTTTATTACATAACGCTTTATAAAGTAATTATTAAGCCTATATGGACCTAGGTGAACGAGCTATGGGATCCAACATAAATATTATCCAACGCTTCCAGTCCGAAGCAGCAAGAATGATTGTAAATGCTCACCCCGTTGATCTTAACGTAACAACAATAGAAGATCACCAAATAGAAATCAACAAGCATTTCCAAATCCCTACAAGACCATTCAAACAAGTAGCTTCTAGCCTGTATGATGTCCAAAGTACCAAACGACTGAAAAAAATATGAACTAGCGATCTGAAAGATTAAGTAAAAGCGGAATAACATTGCTGGATGACCAAAGACAAAATAGCCATCAAATTAATCCATAGAACATAGTTGTCTATAATTTTGTCCGTTTTAGACCATCGCGCTCTTCCTTATAGTTTTCCATGTTTTATCTTCTCTCAGAAATTGATAAACAGCTACATTTAAATTTAAAACTTCACCAGTGGCTTTATACTTTGCAGTATCTCATTCTAGGGCCAATTTTCCTACCAAAATCTAAGCTATTCCTTAGACTGAATCCACAGATGTACATACTTTTGCGGTTTTCAAAATAAGCACTGCTAAACTGCGTTAACCAACACACACAGGTCTTACTTGCTTCATATCAATTACTGTATAACAACTTTGCGACTCCAACAACGTATTTACGAATTTTCTTCAAATCCCACAATACACTCCAGCTTGATTACCTTTAGATTATACATACGAGATGTGTTTCTTCCCTGTGTAATCAAGGGGGTACTTGGGACCGTTAGGTGAAAGCTACGATACTCGTCCTTCAACTTCCTGCAAGAGACAAATCAAGGCAAAAGTTCACTCAGCACACGATTCCTTTGCAGCTATTCCTGCAAATAATCGCTGTCGACTTAACGGTGGTTTCCCGCTTTTCTTCTATATTAGCTGAAATTATACGATAATCACGCATGGACCGTATTCATACCTCTGGCGTTGTCATTCGCCGAGGTACCGCTCCGTAATTGTGAACAATCTATTGACTTGGCGTTATTAAATAGACGCTATTGTCATTATTAGCTCACCCACTGCTTATTAATTTATAATTTGTCATCTATCCGAGTTGTACGGTTGTATCTCGCCGCGTCTATTAGCTTTTGTGTATCCGGAACTAATATGCAACTATAATACACGATCTCTGCGACTCAAACGCAATAATTACTCAACGGTATATTGTTTTCTGTACAATGATCGAAAGAATGTAGAATAGTGGCCTTTTGTGTGTGGTGTCAGTTTCGCAAGTATCATTGCCCGAGAGACGTAACTAAGAGACCCATCTTGCGATCTTGTATCTTACATTCTCTTCACCGTAGCTCTTGGAGAATTCGTGATTTTGGTCAACCACGCTCTCTTCTCGTCGAAACCATAAACAAACGAGGAGTTATGTACGAATGGAACAGCAGACGGACGAGTTTTACGCTGTATCGAACGAGCGATGCCTCGGATCTTGACTTCGACTTTATTTTCTTCTTATATATCGGAGCGTACAGCTTCACGGTGTATGTAACCTGTGTGTAGAGATGCTCATCGAGGGATCGTAAGTAAACACACGCAGTGACTTTTTGTTCGTAACAGCACGTGCACAATGTATACAGTATCACATAATCTCCGCTTACTGACTAGAAACGCAGGGGAAAAAATAATATTTATTGATCAGGAGAAGGCATACGATTTTTTTTTTGTGTTTCGAGTGAGTGGTCGATTATCCTTTACTGTTTGGATTGACTTGGAAGAAATGTGCTGAAGTTTCCAGTTTTAATTCATTCTTTGATGAAGTCATTCATCTTGTTTTTGATTAAGATATTCTCTGAAAGAATTTTCAAAAAAGTCTTGTAATTATTTGTTCTTCAATGATGTTTGATTATTTATTTTTTATAATAAGTTGGTTGCTTCTCGAATCTGTTCCTGTTCAAGCAATCCTTCTGTGGTAAAGAAGATAGCTCAAAATCTTCTTATCTTAAAGCCAGCTTGTACCTAATACATTATAAGATAAATAATATACTAACAATATTCGCGCTTGCTTAGGGAAATGTTTTTTTCTTGAACGGCAACCTTGGGAATTACTGCTGGAATTCATTACAGGTCGTTGCCTTTTTAGTTATGCGACAAGTAAACATCTTACTCGGTACAATGATCGTACGTTTTTGCTCTTAATGTTCGCGGATCAATAATTATCACCCGTTTCAAAGCGTCGAACGCAAAATATATACAAATATGGCGGAATTGCACGTTCAACTCCGCTCCACAACATTCTAGGGTAATAACTACTTTTTAGGTATTGCGTCATCTCTCTTCCTTTCCGTTTTTTTTACAGAAGAATCGCGAACTTGGTGTGTATAAACCTTACGCTTCCATCCACTATACGGACTGTCTCCTAATTCCTATGCTCTTCGGAAAGCTAGTGGGCAGGCTGTAATCAAACGTGTAGGTACTTAGATCGAATTTATCCTGTCCAGGAGTGCACGCACTGGGGAATTACGGTAGTTTTCGACGTTGTCGACCGTAAGTTTTGTTCCTCTTCGTTTCGCGGCATCCTGAAGAATTTAACTTGTCCTATTGTACAGCTACGGGCGCCCATGGGTTTCGTTGCGGTTACTCGACGACTGGCAGCTAGGAGAAATGCGGTTTCCAACCGTACAATTAAAAAGATTAATGGATTGTGTTAGCGCGCGTTCGTTTGTTAGATGACGTACGATTTTCCATCGATATTTTTTAATTTATTCCACCTCAATTCGCCTGATGTCGTGCTCCCGTGTTCAACTGGGCGATTGGACGTTTTCTGCGAAGAATTGTTCTAGAATCCTAGGAATCTAGAGAGGAACGGCGGTAGTCATTGGAGCAGGACTAAATTACACTTTAGAGAAAGGGCTTCCTTCGATGGTATTTCATTTAATTACTCGGTGCTGTAACTGGAAAAGGTATTTTTAAACCGTGCTCGGGAATGTGCTCAAACTTCACGGTGGTTGCCATTATACTTCAGGGGTCCTTTTTCATATCGACCATTATCTGTTACTACTAACGCAATGGAATCTTTTGGATTCTCGTTGGTAACAGAGAAATTCCAAAGATATCTAGACTCAGAAGCCGTTTGTAAACAAATATCGATAAATCACGGAGTACTAATATCAGGGATAACTGCTTGGTCCGTGATTTATCGATATTCATGCAACGTTTCCTAACAAACTTCGAGAAGTTAAAAAGTGAAAATCTTTTGGAAATTATTCAATAAAATTACAATGACTTTACCTTTGTTAAATTCAGGTCAAGATGCAGACATTCCATTGTCTGAAGAAGATTCTGTATCTCAAATACCTGTTAAATAATCTATAAATTGAAACAATTCATAACGGGAACGAAAAAAGGAATAAGCTGCTACGATGCCGCTTCTGGACAGGGCTAAAAATGACTTTGATAAACCTTGGTTGAAAGAGCCCAATATATATTTACATATTATGTGAAGAACTGCAAGGACTATCCGTCGTTATCACGAATACACGTATATATTGCAATGCCCCACGTTGGGCGCCAAATTATGCAATGCTACAAAATTGACTTTTTATGTAGCACTAACCTCAGAATACGTTAATAGAATTCCACACACACACATAATTGCCATTCCATTGTCATGTCCCGAATTTTAGAATTATTCGGGACTTGTTTGACAACGGGGCTGAATGTTCCCGAAACATATGTATTGAATTAAGTAAATTAAATTGTGTGTGGGATGTATTTACACGTTTATTGGTCTACCGGCAACTTGTCGAAGATTATCTTGAGTAATCTCGGAATGGAGCAAGACGGGTAAATAGAATTTAAAAATAAGCACACCAATGATAAAGAAACAATTCAAAGAATCGCTGATTATTCCAGACAGTTGCGGAGAATGGTTGCATTGTTTGTCACGCAGTAATTTATTTCCCTCCATTCGCATCTGGTTTTTTCAATATTACCTCTTTATTTAATAGTATTTAATTGGTAGATATTCAGTCTAACGGGGCATTGATAGCATTTCAACGACTTTTTTAAAGTCACCCATAAAATATGATTGTCTAATTGTCTTTTACATGTAACATCAGGAGATATTGTTATTAGCGTAACTAATACTTTGGGACTGGTTGTTAACTACATGCCATTTCGCCAAAACGTTATACGATGAGTAAATGGAAGCTAATCATAACTTGAGACGCATAAAGTCTTTGCAACGGGCTTGGTCTTAACGATACGCGAACATAAACAGGGACTAATAGGTAGTCATAGGAGTTGATTGGATTTTAGTTTGAATGCGCAATTAACTTGGGCAATAGTTAAGTGATAGTTAAAGAGAAACAGTAAAAATAAAGATTTATAGTTTACTGCACAATGAGACTTTCCTAAAATATTTACAGATATTTCCGATCGTAAATCATCGAGTTACAGAACAAAGCCTAAACTCGGTAATTGTAACGTGATGGATACAGCGATAAATTCTGACGTAATGGCGCTAATTCACCACAAGTGAATGAACAATGCCCTCTAACAATGTCAGAAAGCAAAATTCCGTTAGTCATACATACATTATATGCGGTAAGTCTATACATGCGTAATGTACTCGCGTGTGCCGATATGGTGCTCCGCTGAAAATGGATAATCTGCGAGACCACTGCAGCCCGAAGTTACTGAAGTGTACGTTACATCGAACTCCACGTTTGGTGAACGTGCGTGGTGAATTACACGAATCGTGGTCGAAAAATAAAAGGGATGCATGTGTGTTTTGAAGCCTTATTTTACGTTACTGCTGCCTATAATGTGTATATGATTATATATTGTCAATCTCACCTCCTTATGTGATAAATAATGGGTATGGAAGATAGCTCAATTCTTCTGCTAAGGTTAATTTAAGTTTAATGATTATAAATTGGCATTGCCTTGATATGCCGGTGTCGCTAGGTGGTGGCGTGCTGCAAGTATATGAAGAACCACCATCAGCATTATTTGAATCAGTACTATTCTTTGTGTTAAATATTTCTTTATTATTTTAATAATTTATTCTTTTTATATCTATTCATATATCAATCACAAATTAAACACATTTTATCGAAAAGTTTAAAATTTATTTAAATTATGAACAGATAATAACAAAGATGAAAAGGTGGCAATGATAACTTGGTACCAGACGAATAATAATTTAAGACGGGTTAGCGACATGTTTTCAGTCAATTATCCTGAAGACCTACAGCATCTGCGAAAACTATGCTCAATATTTTTGACAAATTTAAAGCGGATGGTTGTGTTCTCACAGAAAATAAATAAAACCAATCATGTTTCAACAGAACACATCAGTCTGAATATCCTAAGTTATGTAGAGGAACGGTATGTTAGAGTCGCTTTTGGATTTAAACAAACATTATGAAGTATCATACGGTTCGATACACAAAACCGTGAAAGAATTCAATTATAAGCCATACAGAATACAAATCATCAAGCACTTTTTCGAAACAATGTTTAATTTGTTAAATGAAAACGTGGAAATTTTGAATAAAACACTTTTTACTGACGAAGCTTCATTTACCTACAATTATCTTTGTTTCGTTTGTCTTAATTAACAATTACAATAAAATAATTTCTGCATTCAAAGTTGAAATATTGCACTTCCGAACTTCCGGGTTGTATCCTTCATTGTAAAATACTAAATTTCCTTTCCATTAATTAGTTGGTACACCCAACATACCTGGGTGTCATTTCGTAAGTTTGGTTTTACTCTTTCATGTTGGTATCGGTTATTTGTAGGTAAAAAGATTATAAAGTATGCATATCGATATTGATATTATCAATCCCTCCTAAGTTTATAGGCCTAATACTTAGAGAGGGGGTACTGTAAACAAAAGCCGTATATTTGTACCAGCCGAATTTTCGAATCTAAGAGGAAGAGCAGTTCAATTATCAATCTTCGAATTTGGCAACAACATAAGTGTGTGTTCATATGTTCAAAAAAAAAATCAGTTGTGCTTTTTTTCCCTTCCCATTATAACATCAAAATTGAAGGTCCTAAAAGAAAGCCAAGAATGATCCTGGATTACAACAGAAGCAAAGGAGGCTTTGACAATATGGACAAATGCCTTAGTAAATATTGAAGGAAGAGAAGAACGAAGCGATGACCATTGGCTTTTTTTTATGTTATAGATGTGACTGCATCTGCAGCATTGAGTGATCTTCATAGAAAATAATCCACGCTCGAAGACATCAACAAGCCGTAGAAGATTATTCGTACAACAGTTGAGTGAACAATTAGCCATGCCTGAAATTCAGAGTCGTTCACAGAATGCACAAATCATGCGAAATTTTCCGTCAGAACAGAAAGCATGTTGGGTCGCTCAGTACCACCTACTGTTGAAAATCTGCCATTACGCGCTCATCAAGGACGTGACAATTCTGGCAGCATCAAACAGAAGGAAAATTGTTACCTTTGTCCCAGAAGAAGATCAACACGAAAAGCTTGTAAAGAATGCCAAAAGCCAGTTATGCTCAACTACTCAATGTGATAGATAGTAGTAGTCCCCTCTCAACAAGCCTCCAGGCTCTTAGGGGAAGGTAGGGGTGGTCTGCCATGGTTATTAGGCTTTTCGGTATACTAGGACTGTAATGTGGCAAGCGCTACGAGCCGACCGCCTATTTTTACCCCAGAATTTGACTTCCAGGTACTCATTTTTACAGCCTGAGTCGAGCCGTGGCCGCAAAGAACGCCGTCGATGTTATTGGCAGCGATCGGGAATCGAACCCGTGCCCTTCAATTTAGTAGTCTAGCAACCAACCCAATGTACCACTACGGCACTTCAATGCCAATATTGCAATGTGATAGACGCCCATCCTAAAATACCACTTTTTTTTATAAATCTCAATATTTTTATTTGTTTCCATACAATATAAAAAATAATGTCAGATAAATAAAAAGTTATGAACATATAATAAGACAAAAATGTTTTTCTTCATTTCTAACTTACAGGTATATATACCAACTTCTAGGCACACTCAGGTGTGTTGACTACAGATAAAAGGAGTAAATAGCAAAAACTACTTGTACATTTGGTCCCAAAAAAATATTTTTTTTAATATGATAGAAAACAATATTTTAGGAGGCTGCTCGAAATGTCAAGTTGATACGGCACCTACAACTCAAAATATATCGATGTGAAAGTGAAATGCACATCCAGGGTATGTGGAAGATTAAACCAAACACCATAAAATTTATCTAGAGTAAAATACGTGTTTTTGCAAGCTATGCTTCTACTTCGGATTGAAATGATTACAGGTATTTATAGTTTTTATTGCTTGCCCAATATTCGTTTTAAGTTTAACGTGCTAAAGGAACTAAAAACAAAATCCCATACCTCCACTAAGTGACGTATATTAATGAGACTCTATAATAGTACGTATGTTTATCTAGATTTAGGCGAGGTGTGAGTACACCTTCTCTTCTAAACGTTCTCATCACCGTCTTAATAAATTATCACCTCTTAAGTCATTAATTATCAAATGATCTAGCGGAAAATAAGATGGAAACCTCATCTACTCAGGAATGAGCGGGGCTGGGCATACCGTCACCGTTATGTCTTCTTTTCCTTAACCGACTGGTTGTTATTAGATGTTTACTATAAGTAGACAGATATCAACTTCCAACACGGCGCTAATATTGCCTTTCCAACCCACCGATGTCGTCACAATACGTACGGATTGGATGGATGTGTTGAAGAAATTTAATATTGCCGATTTGTCATCGTGCCATGAATTAGAGTCCCAACGTCTTGAAATTCCGGCAACACAACATATTTACTCTTACGCCAACACGTCGTTTAATACCGTCGCCTCTCTTAATTAACTTACGCGGCAAGCGAAAATGAGTTGTACAAACGGCGAATTACGTATGCCTATGTTTGTTAAGTAACCGCGAGATTCGAGGTCCTTGCACCTGAAGCTAGATGGCAAACAATCTGAACGTTAAAAATTAATGAATTTCAAAGGGAAATTCCCATTTTTCCTTGCTACCTTATTGAATTTAACGGTTATTCAGTCATCGAGCGAGGAGCCGAACGTACGGCATGGTTGCCGGGATTACGTTGACCTAACGAGTCGGTTTGTTTGTCTTTCCGCTTTGATCACTAATCCTAATTGCTTCGGTGAAATCGGCGTTCGATAAAACGGGACGCGGGAGTGATCGCCCGTTCTCTACTTAGGGATCAGAGGTTAAGATAATGTTTTTGCAGCCTTTCCTCATAATTAACTACAATTGAACTTAAGAGGAGGTGTGTGTAGTTGGATGTTGGATAATAAAGCGTGGTAAATTTTTTGACAAAGTAGTGATGAAGTAAATATTTTACTGAACGATATAAGACAATCACAATTTCAGTTTCAGAGACAATTTATTGTACCACTACAATATTGTTTCGCCACACTGTGGCTTCATCAGCTGGATGAATAATTAGATTAAGTAGACAGATCTGCATATTCATAGATTTAAAGGAAGAAGGGGGGAGTTATACAGATCTATTTGTGCATTAAGTACTAAGACTAATTTCTTATATCTATTTATTTCCATACATTCTAAACGGTCGAACTTTTTACTCTTGTTTTGTATATGTAATACATCATAGTTGTTGTTGAAACTGTGGTTATAGTCCATACAATGGTTTGCAAAATTGAAATCCTTCTTCTTGCCTCTATAGTTTTTCGTATGTTCTGCAATTATTTTGTCAAATGTTCTTACAGTTTGGCCCATGTATACTTTATTACATTCACAATGGAGTTTATAAACGCCCAAATTCGATCCTTTGCCCATTTTGCCTTTATTGTTATTTGAATATCTTTCGATGTTATTATTAGTTTTAAAAACAACAGCACTATTATTTGTCTTTTTTATTAGTTCACCTATTTTTTCAGATGTTTTTCCTATATATGTAATAGTTGTGTATTTGTTAGACGTGTTATCTGGATTTTTAGGGTATACTAATGATAAAGTGGGTGATATCTGTGTTATCGTATACTCTTTTTGCTTATTATAGAAATGAAATTTTGTTGGTGGTGTCTTAAACGTAACTGCTTTTTTCTCTAAAGTTCTACCTAATACATACATATACACAATATATCTACAAGTGCAGCTGAGGGCTCTTCCGAACGGCCCCAGTCCACGTATTATGCGTGACATATAAATCAGGTGTCAAGTGCTAGCAGAAGGCATCCCCTACATTGTACCGTGTGGTAATATACAGTATTGTCCAAATATGTAAGTACATAAGAAGTCTGAACAATCTGTTTCTTCTTAAGTATATTGTTGATGGTATCTTTTTTGTATACATTATTTTCGGCTATATTCAATATTATAATCGTCTTTACTCATGGGTGCGATTATTAATTTGTATAACATTGATTGGAAAAAGCTGCTAATTTATGTGTCATAGCGTGGTGTGAACTAGAGTGTATGGTTAAATCTCTGTGTGTTGGTTTGTGGAAAATAGCAAAATCGCGTTTCTCTGTTTTGTGCGATATCGCTAAGTCTAAGAAATTTATTGATTTATTTTCTTCGTATTCTAAATATCTAAATATTTTACATAAAGAAATATTTGCGAGACTGTGTTATACTTTCAAAAACTCATATCGGCAGCTTTAACTATTTATGACATTTCTTTGAAAATCGATAATTGTAAGTGTGCAGTCTTAACTGAATTATGCTGATTCAGAATTCGTTTTTCTTCTATGTCTTGGAAGATGGATATTGAAGTTTGTGCATTTATTTTTAGCAGTTTTTCTTATTAAGTTCTGAAAATATTACTGCACGTTTCAACTTGCTACAAATTAAGCGGCATCTTTTGCAAACATAAAATGCGATTAGCATTTATGGATACTAGGTTCTGCTGCCCCTTAGAATTTTTATGGATACTAGGTTCTGCTGCCCCTTAGAATTATGGACTGAGATTAGATAGATAGCGGTGCTCGAGGAGATGAATCCAATCACATGATTTCCTCACAGCGTCCCGGCCAAATAGATCGTATTGTACGATACCTTTTTGAACACCCTTACTATAAGATCTAAGATGTTTTTTTTCAAATCATATTCTGTTTCTGCGTTGAGAGAGTATATAAAATTATTAGTTCAAAATACGTTTACTATAATGATTTATCAATATTCTTTTTTTTTTTCAGGTAAGTTCTACCGTTCATATCAATCATACCGTTAACTCCAAGATATGGGTGAGTAATTTTGCAAGTTTAACAAAAAAACCAAATCAATCACAAACCATGTGTGATTGTCTTAATTTTAATATATCAACGTCCCAATATAAAATACGCTGCAGTTTTGGCTGTGGTGGTTTTTGGTGCATTGTTGTAAACGTAATGGTACCACAAGTTTTCTCTTGAGTTCATATTTTGATGGAGCATACCATACGGATGTGAAATATTGGAGATAAATATCACAATTTATTATTTGCTGGACTCCTTAAAATCCTTAACTACTATATATATGTAGATATGCGGATATGTGTAGGATTTGTAGTTAAATGCGACGTTGTATCGTTGTATTATATCGTCTCCTAGTAGCACGAGCCAACTAAACGAAGTTGCAGATCTCAAAATGAATAAGAGACTTGTGGAATAAGGGAATTTTTTGTAGTACTTTTGCTCTGCATAGTTGTTTATTTACACATTTATTAAATAAATACTGACAGAGTTTGTGTAACACTATGCGTATGTATGTAATATATAAACTTATTTTTGCTCTACCTACTTAAAGATGGTATAAATTTTACTCCATTACGAATGTTGTTAATTAATTATAATCAAATCATTTCGTTCCGTGTAAATACTTATTTGCTGAGCTTATTAAAGCCGCTAGGCAAATATCCCCATATTCCTTTTAAATCTAAATCTCCACCAATTAAATTTTTACTTAATACTAGCACTGGGGAAACTATGTAGGATGGCAAGTGAATTTCTTGTTGCGCGTTTTATACACAGGAACCCCCGAAGCGACCGACATCTTTCCAAGTTCCCAGTGCTCGATTCATTAGCATTAGGCTCGTTCCCCGATATTGCCCGGGACATTAATATGCTGACGATTCTTTTTTCGTTATTTTTCGCGTTTAAAGCCGCTCAGGGATTCTCCTCGCCCCGTTGCGATCTGCCCAACTTAATGTAACTAACGACTATTATTTGCGTAATTAATTAGGGAGAACGCAAGCTGGCTACTAATCTGACATTTACATATATTAACTTAAGCGATTGTCGTGCGGTACTCACTCAAGCCATTTTTTCTATTCGCGGCAAAGATGTGGTATTAGTACGCAAACATATTGACGCGCAATGTATCACACTGTATCGCACATATGGTGCGTGAATCATTGCAGGTCGAAGACATTGGATTGTAAGCAGAAAAAAAGAGTAACGGTTCTATCACGAGGACATAGCGCTGTGTAAACAGAAATGACATTTGTCTATGTGTACTTCTCTCTCAGGTACGCACACGAATTCGCAACCATCTGCTTTTATTCCCTGGCTAAATTCCTGAATAATTAATTTAGCTTATATTTGTAGCATCCAATCTTGAATACGGGTAATACCTGCGTTGTGAACGTTCCCATATCGCGCGTGGGCGTAAAATGGTGATGATGTCTCGAAGTACATTTTGACCATATAGTGTAGAACGAGACCATTATCGCCACAACAGTCCATCAACGCCGTACGGTACAGGAAATAAAACGATGGCCCAGAAGACGTATATGGCACATAGCGGCTTAGATATACGGCTAGTGTTACCATTTTAACGTTGAGAAAAATCCATAAGGGACGCGGAAGAGTTGAGTTGAAATGAGGTTAGGGCATGCAGATCGTTCGTTTTAATGACACCAAGCGTCTGAACGGAGAAAATTGCAAACAACGGAATGTAGGTCGGGATAGGGTACTGTTAAACAGCTGGACTGTATGTGCAACGCATCTGGTGTAATTGCAAGCGATTAATTGAGAATAAGAGAATTAATAACGATCCAATTGTTAGGAATGTTTTCTGTTTTAGTTTAAATTACTTAGTAGCAGCAGCACTGCCAACATTGGGGTCCGAGTTTTCTTCCGGTCGATAAAGCGGTGTAGGTACCTATATTGTTTAGAGTTGCACTTGAAATTAGTTGTTTGAACAAGGAAATGTAAGTTGAGTGGGGTGCAAGACGGTAAAAACAAGAAGCTACAAAAGAAAAGAAAATTGCAAGACAGATACTATCTGGTGAAGCAGCAAGATCAATATATGCCACTTGGAAGCGAAGTGGGACCCGTCTTGTATCCCCCCAACAGGAATATAGACGTTGCAACTTTCGGGAATGATATAGAAGCCCTATCATCACAACTAAACCCCATAGAAGCATCAGAAAATCTCCAAGACAACCTAAATGAAACAAAATCCAGACTTAACAAATGGAAAATCAAATAAGTTTATGTAACTTTTACAATTAATAAAAAAGACTGTCCACCAGTCTACTCAATAGAACACGGCTGAAAAACCTGGCAACTGAAATATTTAGGCATAATGCTCGCTGGGCGATTAAGTTTGCAAAAACATATATTTGCCAAAAGGACCCAAGCTGGGATTAAATATTGAAAAATCTATTGGCCGATTGGTTAAGAACCCGTAGCTAACACTCGAAAAACAAGATGCTGGTATATAAGGCAATTATCAAACCGGTGTGGACTTGTGATACCCAACTATAGGGAATAGCCAGCAATTCTAATCTCAATATTCTCCAACGTCTTCGAGAACAAGGTTTTGCGAACGATAGTTGATACCCTTTAGTATGTCACATCATCGTGAATAGAAAAGGACCTACAAATGCTGTCAAAACAACGGACTACCATTCTGCATAAGAGCAGTTATGGATCTGCAATTGCAGGTCGCCAGGCATGTAAAACCATTTCCCTAGGTTATCGCCGTGGATGGCAAAACATTGCCTGTTTCTTTGTGGCCGCAACCTTTAGCCAAGTTGTAAGGCTATTGACTGGCTGGTAAAACTGAACAACCACATGGACCGCATGGGACTACCTAATAACCCATTACATTGAAGATGAGACGCCAAAGCATAATTTTATTAAACTGTCCGGCGCTCGTCCAAATTTGGAGCTCTCATCCGGGGAAGCGTTGGCCCAGCGTGGGTGACTTTGGTGGCGCCTATACTGCTGGAGTTCGCTCTAAGGTTGGGCTGGCTCGAGTAGGTGGTGGAAGAGCGACGTTGCCTGGAGGGGGGCAGCACGAAGGGCCCAGTACGGGTGGCCCATATGTGTCTTTTTGGCACCCCCTCCCTCCGCCCAAACCTTAATCCAGAAATGCCGTCAGTCAAAGACGAAATGAAACGCTCCAGTTCAAAATACCGTGATTATGTGCACATTCCACGCCGCCTCAATTGATTAGCCTGCACATCTAGAACGGCCTAGATTACAGAAAAGCCAATACATAAAGAAAATAGACTAAACTTTGCGAGAAACCATATGGACTCAATTGATCAGTGGCACACAGTTATTTTCACGGAACAAAAACGATTCTGTCTACACGGTCTCGACGGATATTTGTAGTATTTTCATGATTTATTTTCAAAGGTTTTCTATTTTGTATTACAATAAAACTGTTTCCATGCACAGAACTTGAGTTCTCCTAATGTTGTGAGTCTATTCAGATGTCGCGGCAGCTACGTTAGTTTTTTTTTTAGTAGAAGTGCGATTAATGTTAAAACTTATTTTAATACTTTAATTAAATGATAATTTCAAACAACTTAACAATACTATACTTGCCTTTATACTTAAATTAATTGTGTAAATATCAGTTGACGCGGAGTGTTTACCATGTACATAGTAAACCATTGTTCTCAACAACACAGATCAATTGCGTCGACTAAAGCGTTTTAAAGCCAGGTCTTGGTAGGTAGATTTGCACACACTGTGATGCTACTTTTTATATCTCATCCGATTTTGTACACTTTCATCCTTCATATTAGTCAATTGCAGAAATACTTGTTTTAGATTCCTAGTAAGAAAGGAGTTTTTTCATTGAAGATACTTGTACGCGCCTTTCTCAAGACATTAGACATATAGATTGTAATTGTTGTAGGAGCAATAAATTTTTAACTAGCGCTTGGATTCCTCTGAAGACGTCCACAAAAACTTACTTGATGTACTTGAGCCAGTCGATAAAACAAATATTTGAAAACCGACGTTCGATCAGAAGATAGTGGTAGGGGGATTGTAAATATACATATAAGAAAGTCATTGAACGGAAAATGACTAACAAAAAAGGTAACAAGACAAGATAGAGCGCTCTAACACCTAACTAACAATAAGTCTAAACAAATATATTTACCTTTAGAACTACTACACAAAAGCCTGTTTTGCACTTTATTTAGCATTCAGTTATAGAGATATATAAACTTGGTGTATGAATGTTCAAAGGCCACATTTAGATTTTTTGTATGTGGTAATGCTTTACGCCGTGTGTGTCACAGGCTATATGTCTATTGGGTCAGTTGCATCTTCAACTGACATCAATATCTATATTACAAAACCTACCAGTGGTTGGTGCATATACTAATAAGCTTAAGTTTATTAATAATCTCTAATGATAGCTATTTATTTAAAAAACATCATTGCTATTTTGTGTATCATTAAAATCTTTTTCGTGAACTCAAACAGCAAACACTTCTGTAATTTATCGTTAGTAAAAGTGAAGTGGATAAATAGAAAAAAAAAGCTATTGAGTATTATTACTAATTATGTTTTTCTCTTCTATTTTTATAACTTTAGATAATGTTTTATTTATACGCCTAGAAAAAGTAATTACAAGAGCATGACTGGCCATCTGTCAATTGTATATTGCCGAAGGAAAACAACGCTACAAAAACAAGATATTATCATCCTACTTATGTCTTATTTTGCGTCATCTCGCCCTATTAATAATAATCCCCAAGTATCTATTTCGCTTAGTGGACGTTACGAATTGTTTTAAATAGTAATAGAACGCGTAGCAACGATATTTAATCATCTAGCCGAATAATCTAATTATTATACGAAACATCAGGCCGTCTCGGATAGATACTGTTTATGATACACTTTTTTTGGGTTGGCACTCAATTAAGTTTCGGCCAAAGTTGCTTTCGATCTGATTATTAGTGGTGGTAAAAGGCTACCAGTAATTACAGAGCACCAATTTAAATTCTTATTGATAGTACGGCCTTGTTAGATTCAGTAATGTTTGTGTTGGTTGCCCGGCAAAATTGAGTTGTAATTACTTGAAATTGGGAAAAGTCTGTTCAAATCTTGTGTTCGTCATGACGGTTTGAAATATTTTTTGCCGTAGCTATATTAATACAAGGCGCAGAAAGCGACTAGTTTTGCCAGCAGCAATTAGGTTTCCACATAGAGGTATGTGAAGATAATTTGTAACTAAAGATATGCTCCAGATTGTATATCCATATATACATCTTATAAAAAAAGGACGGTGCACTTGTGATACATTGTTTTCAGAAAAAAATTCTCCCTCAGAATCATAAAAAAGTATAGTTATTTCTTATTCTTACCTCATATATTTACAATATTGTTTCGTAAGAAATGACCTTGTATCTGCAATGATTATTAGATTTGTTCTCATTAGAAGATACAAAATTAACAAAAATGTAGGAGCAATCAATCGATCCCACCTGCGGGTACGTGGTATATTAAAACTTAATTGCTTTTGCACGGCGGCAAGCCCGGAGCAAATGAAGCATACATAAAACCTGCGGCAGGAAACAATACATTACATAAAAAAAAAAAAATAGGAGACATATCTTCTTTATAATGAATCTGCGGCATTATTTTATTATTTAAATTTTCTATTCATCTCGACAGAAAAAATTGCGCCATTCAATAAACGAGGGCATTACTTTAAATCATAACAATTTATTAATAGCGCGCAAGACTAATGAGTATAAATGACAGACTAGTTAATACAAATTGACATTTATTGCTTGGACACGCTTCGATTATTCATCGAAGTATCCGATTATAATGGCAGCGGTTTGCTTTTGTACGTGCTCATCCAGTGGCGGTTATAGAGGTAAAAAAAAGAATAAAGAAATAGATCGTCTTTGATGATGATGTTCTGATATAATTGCTTTGTGTAGTCGGCAAGTTATCAAGAAGACTGGAGCTATTGAATTGAATGGACTAGGAGTCTGAGTGCTTCGCGATCTACGCGTCAGATAACAATAAAAAATAATATGATCTCTTAATTTTTGTTTATTCGTATCAAAAAAAAAATGTATTTATATAGCTACCATGGAAATGATTTAGTGAGCTGGGTTGCCTCCTCATAGTGCATCCTGGATAGCCGTTAAATGCGTGTAGTAAATAAAGAAGCACACCCACTACAAACCAGATAACGCAAATCCCAATCATTACCAAAGGTTTTAAATGCATCTTCCGCGCCATTTTTGGCGCCACAAAGCCGAGTTTACCAATATAGGTGCAGCAACAGGATGTAAGAGGTGCCGAATGCTGTGTTTACACAAGATTTTAGTCTACAGCGAGATTGGAGCGTATCTGATCGCGAAACAGGAAATTTCTGCTAGAGTCCCTGGTGTAATAACAACATGTACTTTTTTAGGCGCCCAATAGTCCGATTTTGGATTCCAATCTCCTCCAAAATTTATGCATTTGTTTCTTTTCAAATATCTCTCTAACCGTTATAGATATAAAACAAAATCTGATAAATTTTGAAGCATATTATTGCACAGTCCACACTCACCAGTTTCTTCGATTTATGTATGTGTAACCAAACCAGCAAAATGTCAGCTCAGGGCATATCTGAATTGGATTGAACTCTCCTAAGGTTGTTGATGTCTATGATTCTTATTCTGCTAGTACTGTACTATCTAAATGTTATTTTCTATTTACAATGTTTTAAAAGTGTTTTATACTGTATATATTTACTTGCACACTTTTTTAGAAATATTATCCACGAAATTCTGACAGGTAATATACTGCGGTCGCTCGATAGGGCTTAACTTAAACTGTTGCAATACGCATGTTAAAATCCTTCACTGGCCCTGCAGTAAAACGTGCTCACCCCCCATTTTGGGCATTCATATCTTCAAGTAATACCTTTTAATTATTATACCATTTCCTTTACGCGTCTATACTAAAGCTCTGTTCCAACACGCATTTGCTCGTAATCACGTGAACCAATCAGAAAACATATTTCTATTCTGAAGATCTCCAATCTATTTCCCGATTGGTTCACGTCATCTCCAATCGTCAGTAAACTGCGTGTTGGAACAGATCTCATACTAAATCATTCATGTATTTTGATATCCAACTGATTAGAATAAAAATCTGAATGAAAAAAAGTTTTTCCGTGCAAGAAAATCAGCGACTTGGTATTCGTTGTTATATACTTCTTTTTTCAATTTTCGAACTAACTCGTCAAAGGATGTTAATGCGAAAAGGATTAAAAGCAGTTTTCTCTTTCTAATTTACTTTGTACAACATATAACGCGCGTTGCTTACGGATATTTTTAAAGTAGAAGTAACATGCATAAACACGTGTCCATTGTCTAAAGTTTATGCATCAGATACAATAGTACCCTCTTGCGAAAACACAATGTATAAGTGAGCATCAAACAACAGTTACTTGTCATGTTAGGACATACGAGAGAAAAACGCATGTATAAAAATGGCCGTAGGGCATATAGTAGGGTACCCGGCTGTAGTGGTAAAGCAGAAAAATATTCGCAACAACAGTTATGTAGGTTGGGACAAAGTAATGACTACACCCTTTTTCTGTTGCCTCTGTGATTGGGTATTTCTTCTCACTTGAAAGCCTACCAACTTGAAAATTTTTGATTTGTTTCATGCACTAAATAAATAACTCTACATTCTGGTTGGTAATGATTGATTGCAAGAATTATTTTCATCTCCTAAGACGTAAGTCGTGTGTTCAAACTTCACAACTTTCTAGTATCAGCTTATCAACAGTTTACTGAAGCTGGACAATTTATATTATTTTTCCGTTTAATTCCCTTTAATTTATAAATATAAATCAAGCATGGCGGATTAAGGAATTACGTTAGAGTAGAGCTTCCATATCTATTAACCGGTAGAGTTTATATCCAGAAATTATGCACCATTTATAGCCTGTACTAGCGTAACACACAGACATAAATAAATTGGAAAAAATCTTCAACAAAATATAATTAGTTACCATGTTGCTACAATGATGAATTAGCCTGGATATACACGTACCTATAAGATTAATAAATCATGGCTTTTGATAATTATTTGTTGTGGATGCCTGCTCACCTATAAAACTAAAGGATGTACGTGTAAAAATGCGAGATTTTAAGTTATGTACATATATAATTTAATTCCCTCTCAAAAGGATCCATTTTCGTACCAACTAAAAAGAATATTCTTATAGCATTGAAAAATTGATAACGAATAGGAAGTGTTGCACTTTTTAGTTTTAGCTTGAACTTATACATATTTAAAATACAGATATCGTCATCTTGACGATATTGCTTGCTGCGTTAGTTAATCTGTATTATACAACGAAAAAAGAGATGACTGACTACTTCCATTGCTTGTATTGCTTCGAGGGTGAACGGAGAACGAAGCAATGAAGATAGAATAGAGAAACAGAGTAAAGCAATTGTATTTCCTTCTCATGATAATACTAGTGTAGATAAATTATTACAATTACATGAGCTTGTTACCTGGTTCCAGTATGGATATTGACCTACCATCGTGTTCTTTGATTACAGCTACTTCAGTGCTTGGTTTTCTATGTAATTTTTGCGCATCGTGGTAAGTTCGTAGAGGATTCTACTATGCATAATCACGGAGACTGCTTCCTTTCTAACGTAACGAGATTATAGTAATAGTTGGGGATTACAATATAAGCGATTTAAGGATGGATTCTGGTGCATTTAGTGGTCTCGGTAACCGGTAGGTGGCCTTCTATCCCTGTCAATTCTAGAGGAAAAGAGAAAAGCACTTATTTTGCTCCACTATCAATATCCTAGCATTACGCACTCGATATTGCTTTACACTGCTTAACAGCGCAGTGGATACTTATACAAATAGCTATACAAAAAGTAAGTGAAGGGTAAAAATATCTATGAAAATGCAAATAGGCCGGATGCTATCCTTCCGAAACGAGGGTAATTTAAAAGCCGATATCTGTGTTTACTTGTTGCATCTGCATAATTCATGCGTTCGTTATTCCGAGGAACAACAGTAGATAATCAAGAGATTCCCCGGAGAGAGAATCACGCTTATTCCGCTAGGTGAGGGCGCTTAAGCGGCCGATTCATCGACTGACACGAGCGAAGTAACGCTAACTAATTGATTCAACTAAGAGAATTAGGTTTATTAATATAAACAGATTAATTCGCATTGATTCGGTTATATTTTCTTATTCCCGCTACCCCAGTGGTCTGACTTTTGTCTCCCTCTTTGGGTTTCTTCTTTATCCCATCCTTATTGATCTGGCCTCTGCTTGAGGATCTTTGCGACCTGGAGGCTTTTCTCTCTAAATGTTCCTGTTGCTATTTTATGTTGCGTTCTCAACTTCCTAAGTTGAATACAGAAAGTAATGTTTCCCGATGACTTTGCTGCGATCCCTTTGGACAGTGAATAATTAATTATCTGGATTGCTGTCCCAGATAGGTATGGAAGTTATCCTTTCTTAATATGAATAACGCCGATTTTGATCAAAGGTATGGATAGAAAATAGAATTATGCATGGTCGAAAGGCATGTCATTATGAAACTAATTGGAATGTTGGTACTAGCAGTTTGTTAAAATACCTACAAATAGTTATTATTGGCTTAATGCAGTTTTGGGTGCGTCTAAATTGTTTGCTCATAAAAAATCTCTTTCCAACGGTAATTTGAGGTAATGACATATTTCAGAAGCATACACAATGACGCCTCAGTTACGTGGACACCATTTTTCATAACTTCACATCACATTCTCCTATCTTTGATATTTATGGTACAAAAGCTTCGATACAACTGATAGGACTGTCGCTTATTCAGACAGTTTTAGTGATCGTTTTTGGTGATAGTCTTTAGAATTGCTAACTGCTAATGACTTGAAGACATGCGGGAATCGTACAGTTGAGGACATGTATTTGTACATCCTGGAGTTGCGCAGATTTTCTATGAATTTTTCATTAAGATCTCCAACCTTTCTTCAAACGTGGCGTACAAGCATTCCTTACCTAATACTATTACCCACAATGTAATGGCGAGCCATAATGACTCATGCAGACATAAAATTCGATGCGTGGAGAATTCCAAAATATGCGTTGGGAAAGGAGGAAATCGAAAATCATCTCTCCAATTCGAGATTTACCGTTTTTACGACGTATTTATTTATTCTTTCCAATTAAGCGGCGACAACGATATTTATAATTGCCATTCGGGATTGTTCATTTCGCTTACGGCTTTCATAAAAGTGGTATTCTTCTCCCGCGGTGCTGCCGTTCGTGACTTGTCGAATACGCGCGATTTGTATCGCACTTCGTACACAATCGGCGAACAGACAATTGCCCGACTAAATATGGAGAACGTACGGCAGATAACAGGCGAGTCAATGTTCTTGTGTCGTTCTCTTTTTTTTCCATCCTTGTGCGCGCACACCGAAGACAAGATGTACGCGGACGAGGAAGTATTTTTTTCTCTCTTAATTGCATCCCATGAATACCTGGCACTTGTAGACTTATAAATACTTTTTCATGGTGGAACATTGATGCGCCGTACGATTTCAATGGAAGAGTGCTTTTCTGTAGGTACGCGGCTGGCAGTTTATTAGTGCAAATCTGTTCCTTGTTCCATATGTGATTTCTTAAGGATCGTGTTCAATAGTAATAGGTTCATTACGAACAACGGCCCGTCGCAGAAATGGACTGGTGCCATTTTAAGAACGTGGAAGCGGTAATCGCCAGAGTGGGAAGTATTCAGAAAATGTGTAGGACGAGGTATTCGTATTAATTCTAAATAAACCAGGTGTAATCATAGTGCAACTTGCAAGCTGTAACGTTTAACAATACAAAAACGCTAAAGTGCCTTACAATTCAATGTATATAGATTTTTATTTAACACTGATATTCAAAGCATAAAAATGGTTGCGGCTTTATAAATTCTGAGAAACTTCAATTTTAAACTTGATCGACCTGATCATTCCAAAAATCGCTTACTGTCCGCTGAAGTGAGTCTTGAAGATATAATCGAAGCAGGTAATTATAGCCTTCTATAGCGAGTTTTACGAGGTTAGTTTGACGAATCTCGGCGGTAATCTCCATCAATTTTTACTTTTATGTCAGGTCTGTAAGTCACATACGATGGTGAAGAATTTTTATCCCTTTCAAAGTATGTTGTTACTGCGCATCTGGATGCTGTTAAAGATACAGTTTGCGGTTACTGCTGCGATTTATTTTCTACCGAGGTAACTGTTTTGTGGTATATACAAGTCCGTAGGCCCCTTATTTATAGGCTGGTTTTAATAATTGAAAATTAAATGGTGGGCTTTAGGGCCAAGTTTTTTTTTTTTTCAAATTAGACCATACTTTTTTATGATTCGGATGGAGAATTTCTTCTTCTGAAAACAACAATGTAGGTATGAATAGTATACCTTTACATTAAAAAAAATTAAAAGAAGTAACAAAATAATTATTTGGTTGTGTGTAAAAAATACTACTAGCATTGGAAACAAATGACAAGCACCAAGCGTTATTCAAAATTTATTTAGAAGCTAAAGAAAGCAAAATGGAACTACAAAATGGTAAAAGTTATGTATTATTATCCTCCTATACTCAAATTGTACTCCATTTTGCGCCAAACGTTGGCGGCATCTTTGCGTAACCCCATATGTTGCATTAGATAAGATTTCGGCAGGAACTCTCTGGAAAGCTACAATAATTTTATTTCTTAACTGAATCTCATCTTGGAGGTATTACATAAACTTGATCTTGAAGATATCCCCAAAGAAAAATGTCCATTGGAGTAATGTCTGGCGAACGTGCCGGCCAAGGAATGGGCCCATATGTTCCAATCCAAGAATCGCCAAATCTTCTGGTTAAATACCCCCTATTGAGGGTAACACCATCCTGCTGAAATATCACATTCCGAAACTCATTGACCGGTAGCTCTTCAAGACAATTTTCCAGATCTTCGCCCAGAATTCCGTGGTATTTATCCTGGTCTAGTTTACCATCAATAAAAAGAGACCCAATGAGTTTATTGTGTAAAATGCCGCATCGGACATTTACAGAAAATCTGTGCTGAAAATGGCCTTCCACCGTCACATGCATATTTTCCTGAGCCCTATAAGGATGATTGTTTCGGTTGAATGTACAGTTATTGGAAAAACCACACTCATCTGACCATAAAATTCGTTGATGGAAGAATAGATCTTCTTGAATTTTGTCTAGAAATAAACGACAAGATGTCGTCCGGCGTTCAGCATCACCAGTTATTGCATGTTGCGTGGAATATACGGTTTTATTTTATTTTTCTAAATTCGCTGCATGGTATCCTTGGAAGTTCCTAAATTAGCAGCAATCTCTCTAGTGGAAGCCCAGTGCTTTTCCTCTACAACACTCTGAGTACGTTGAGTCGTACATTTTCATCCCGATGTTGACCCTGCATTTTTTTTACTTTTTAAATGTGCCATATATCCATAAATTGTTCATTAATCGTTGAAATTTTGATCGACTTGTATGATCTCTGTTTGGATAGCGCTGGGAATAAAGTTTTGCAGCTCGTTATGTATTATCACCGCATTCAAAATAAACTCGAAGCATATCTATCGCTATTCGTTCATTTTAGAAAAAAAATCAACTCGACAGATCCTGAAATATTTGTTTTTTTCCTGACAACTTGATTTACTAAGTTATCACATTGTAGCAATGCATTTATAAGACATACGTATATTTGAAAACGTTGCTATACCCCGAGAAATAGTGTGGAATTGTGTTTCTGTTTTAAATTTAATGTCAATGAGCGTAATTTGAGTTTGTTAAAAGCTAGTTGATACGGCAGAACAATTCCCATTTAGTCTATGTAATGGATATTCTAGACAACATACATTTTAAAAGAATTTGTTTATATTTAATTACAAAAGGCTTGAAAGGAATTCTCGTGTACCCTTTCTCAAATGTTAAAAATTGTTTTGAATTTGTTCTTTAACCCTGAAGCACTCGCTCTATGAGCTTTTCCCTCACAATTTGGTAGAAGTCATCTTTATTTTATAGGGGGTGGTAGTACGGAGATGGCGCCCTCTCTAGCTGAATTTTTGAATCTACTCTACACCATGCACGCACATGTTTCGTATTTAGTCGTGATCGTA
>JARFOC010000625.1:294824-305235 GCA_031763485.1 Osmoderma eremita
TAAAGCAAAGGGATATCCCACAAAGTATTAAGTTTACTAATGAAATTTTTCAGTGTCCTTATTTAAATGCTCGCATTCTACGTATGTATTAATTTGTATTCGCACGTCTTTTGTAAATTTAAGTATAGGTTTCAACTTATTTCTATATATTCATTGTCAGTAGTTTGTAATACACATATTTTCACTTTCATTCGAAAATGAATAAACACTTTTTTTTATAATCACATTAGTGTCCCTATACTTTTGCTCGCCACTGGAAGTAATTAAGATTGCAAGGACTGTGGGGCAGCACAATAAACACACTGTTCGGATTACTCCTCCCGCACAAAATTTTAATTAATAGGGGACACGTATTCCTGAAGTACGTGTCCCGAATTAATTAACATTTTGTGCGGGAGGAGTAATCCGAACAGCACGTTTATCCCGCACAATATATTCCATCCATCGACTACATAAGAATTCGGTTATGCGGCTGGCGATGAGAATTCACGAATTCCTCAAACACGTGTCTAGAATTAATCAATATATTTTGCGGGAGAAGTGATCCGATACAATGTGTTCATTATGCTGCCTCACAGTCCTTGTAATCTCTACGATTTTGTTATTGCTGATTATACCATTGGATAATAGTTTCTTCGAAATTTTTGTCCAAAACAGGAGTTTTTTCAACAAACTAGCCATGGAATAATGTCCAAAATCGCTAACTCAAACATTCGGCATGTGAGTACTGGAAACGGAAATCATAAATCATTAATTACAAAATCTAATACAACCATCTAGGTGTGGTAGCAGATAATGCATCTACAGTGAGTATTGGGTGGTGTGACATATTCGTGGATGGTTCCGTTATAGAAATTTGATATTGGATACATATTCCGCAATCTCTGAGATATGCTCAATTAAGCGTTAATAGTACTCGGTCATAAATTGACGATCCCGCTCGCATACTGTATATGAATACTTAAATCAAAGTACAGAAACGATATCCTGTTCTTTCTACTTTTCGAAATAAAGATCCAACGGACGTTCAAGTAGAAAATATATGATTGTTAGAAACTGCCAGCGGTTTTTACTATAGATAAGTAACCGCTGTCACTTATTATTCCGAATGTCATTTATCAAAGGCAAAACTGTCAATAACATTCCGCCAAGGTGATTTCTCTTATTGATGAAGCATAAAAGGTCTGCGACAGAGAACATAGAATATATTGAAGACGCATATGTAGCTACACCCGATCGTCACAAATCCCGACGAAGCAATCTTCCTTATTCCTTCCTTATCCTTATCGGTACCAAACTAACTGCATTCCCCAAGCGTCTTTGTGACGGCGACGTTAAACATTTGACAGACGATATCGACAAATTACAAATTACAAGTCCCAGAGTTGCACCGCAGTTTAATCATATACTACCAGACAAATAAGTCACTACAGGTGCACGTTTACACCTAACATATCGTCGGAGTCGAGTATTTAACTTATCCTTCCTTTTTGTACGGTAACGGAGACTTTATCTTCCTTTCTCTTGCCCTGTCGTTTACCCCAAAATTTTTGTTTTATTTTTACTTGAGTCTTTGGCATCGCATAAAGTTGATCGAACTCTTTCCGAAGACGTCCGCTAATTAGGGCTGTTGCATTTCGTTACGCCCAAAGATTGCAAAAGACAACAATCCGGTTTGGTTCCTCGGTCGAAATTATCTTTGGCGGGTGAAACAGAGCCGCAGGAAAAAAAACCAGCGCGTCTGCCTCTTTAATACCCAGTTAGTCGATACCGTAAGGGTGAGGTGAATGAATGTATGTACAAAAGTATGAATATGTATGTACATATTTCAAGGTTCACGATGCGAACGTAAAGGAACAGGTGTCGGTTTTCGAATGAAAAATCGAACATAATGATAGTCTTATAAAGTTGATTCGTCGCGAGAGGCAAACGTAAAATTAACTTTAATTGACGCTTAATTCGTAATTAATTTGGCGGAGGAATTAAGAGGAATTAAGAGAGAACTTGTTCGTGGGAAAGACAAGAATATTATTTCCAAGCCTTTTGAACTTCCCCTGCAATACAACAGGAAAACTAGAGATACGAAATGAAATAACTAATCCCTACTAGTCATTTCAGATGCGGCTGGGGTGTATTAATCCAAAAGAAGTGACCAATACAATCTCACCAATACCAATATTAGCAGAAATCAAGTACACGATGAATATAAGTATATGCGATATCAAGTTTAAAAAAAAAGGAATATCCCTTTGAATTTCTATTAAAAACCCTACCTACGCACCATTATCAAACGTACTTGAAGAATTAATAAACTTTAGAAAAATAGAAGTGTTACAAATTTGCCCTCCCTTATAGAAGTAAGACGATTTCTGCCAATATCCGGCACGTACGTTCAAATGGAAAGTATACAAATATATTAAAAAATATATAGATATACTTCTGCGATCACAAAACACATCTAATTGTGTGGCCACAGACATCCTCAAGCACAGACAGTTGCTTCGGACTACTGCGGCTTCATTAGTGTATGAGAGCAGGCATTCCTCCGTCGTACACTGCTGAGGGTTCTGTAGTCCTAAATAGTTATCTGTGGGTGAGGAACAGATTTGAGCAACAAGCTTGGTAATTTTTAAAGATTCGTTCATATACTGTTGAAATAATAAATGCATAAAGAACATACAGAAAGAAAAATATTAGAACCGACTGTAAGTAAAAAGACCCTTACCACTTGAATAAGCTATAAGTTGCCATACTCAAAAAAAATTACAAAGGAAAAATGTGTTAAATATAGTATCTCTGGTGACAGTAGTGATCACTGTTATTCCATTGGTAATCTGATGAAGGGCATATCTACGAAGGTTTAACTTTAGCCAAAGATACAATACCTAACATGTTTCTGCTGAGGATGTTCAAAATAGGTCTTTGGAGTTATTGGCTCATTGAAATGCTAAAGGAATTTTTATTGAGAAATTGGTGTTAAAAATGGTTGGCGAGATATTGTGACTCAAACAATATGCTAGTTGTAAATCAATCGGGTTTCAGCTACTCGTGCGAAACAGTTGTAGTGAATACTTGTAATACGTCGTTGACTTTCAATTTATGAGGGAAATATTGTTTTGTCTGTGTTTTTGGATTTTCGGAGGGTGTTTGAGACTATCGGTAAATAACGATTAAGTGAAAATTAGAATACATTAGAATAACGGCTAGTTAGAGATTGGTCGAAATCATATCTTGATAATAGATTTGAAATAGTAAAATATAATAATGGTATATTTGAGGTATAAAAAATAAAATTAGGTGTTCCACAAGAAACAGTTTTGAGGCCGTTCTTGTTTAGTATTTATCTACGTAATATAGTTGTTAATGTAAAATATTTACAATTACTGATGATATAAAAGTATACGGTTAACGAAGAATTAGCCAAATTATATGGATGCTTCTCTAAAAATAACTTAGATACAAATATAAGTAAATTCAGATTTATGCTTAGTGATGGCTCAAATAGGTTAAAAAATACTTATCTTAATGTAATCAAAATTTGAATTTGAACATGTTGGATGTATAATAAACAAGATGCCTAAAAAGGTGCATTTTATGTGGGGAATTGGAAAAAAATCTGTCAATGTGTATGAGGTTAAACACACTGTTCAGGTTACCATTATACAAGAGTTTGGTAACCCCCATCGTGAGCTTTGTTCAACATTGCTGCTTAATTTAAATCAAGGTATTCCATAAAATAAAAATGGGTGCCACGACATCGTATTTAAAAGGAAAATTAACATTAGTGCACATGCACATAATTATAAAACTAGAAATAGATATAGCTTTTATACAATATAAAGAATTTTCAATTGGAATACCTTCATTTGATTATAAACAGAATTTGTAAAGATTCACGTTATACCTTAGATTGCTTTGATTTTAATTAGAGAGTTGTAATTAGCAATGTATGTGTGTTGTATATTTTAGTCGCAATACTAATAAAAATTTCTTTTGTTATAGGTGAGTTGAAATATCCTTTACCCAGTAAATCGTGACCAACGACTAAGTGTAAGTTTTCTTAGTTTTTTAATAAAATTGATGTACTCAAGTATAATCAAAAAAACACGCCATTTAGAACTCTTTAGTGATGACATATTCTATCAATCTGTATTGTGGTGTTTAATAAAACAATACACAGCGATAACATGAGTTCGAAGAAAGAATCGGCGACACTAAATATTAAATTATATCTAGGAAAGTCTTTTTTAGAAGTTGTTGCTTTGAATAAAAGAATTTTTTTGAAGCAGGCAAACCCATTACTCTAAACCAATATTATTGTGTACATTGAAAATGTAACTTTTAAACGAACACGCCTTCAATTGTCAAATCTAGAACATTCCACTTTATTTCATATATTTCCTTGCGTCCCCTTGTCTGCCATTGTCCAAATCGCCCAAATCCACACATAACATAACAATACAAGGCGGCAAACTTTTTCTAATCCATCTGACGTGTGTCGTTTCGCTTGCGGTTAGATTCTTATTCCGAAGTTGATAGATTATGCCGTCGATTCTTTGACGTGTGGTCAGCGTAAGAAACGGGGTAAACACGGACCGAGATTATTTCCTATAAAACGGGACGTCAATCTCCGACCGAATACAACAGCGCCCTCTGCGGGCGATAGCCGCGTTCCTTTTGCGGTGAACTCGGGCGAACTTACGTGCAACGTCCCCGTCACCGTCGACGACTCTGACCGTCCGACCGAATAAGTTTCGAACAAATTGCGGTCTCGTACGGGGCAAGGAATTTTTGCGGATGTCAATTTTTGTTAGTTGTATTTTTGGGTGACAGTTCTGTTTTCGAATGACCAAATAATGGTGAAAGTTGAATTTTCAGTTGTGTTAGACGATTATGTAAGGAGTATAGTAGAAATATGATTAACTAATCGTAAGTTAATATTGCTTCTAGCACCAAATAGGTCATTTATACTTTAACAAATGCAAGGGCACGGCTTGCAGCAGACGAGAAAGACCGTTTCAATTTTTCCCTGCAGAATTAACCATTTAAAACTAATTGTAAGTTTTATTAACATGTTGACTACCATCCATCACATATGATGGAAGGATAGAGTAACATTTGAAATATTGAAATTATCGAAAGAAAAACATTGCGAGAAGTTTCTTGTTAAATTACACCCCATCGTTAAATTTGAACTTTAATTTATATTTCTTAAAATGATTTTCTCGGTGAATTATAGCTTGTTATAACTATAATAAGAAAAAAATAATAGAAGAATAGATTATGGCGCCCAACGTGAGGCCAATTTACAACTTATTCTCCTTTCTTGGTATACGGTGTTACATTGTTGATTTTTTCAAATGTAATATTATACAGTTTATTCTTAAAATGAAAAGAGTATTCTCTTCTACGCGAAACCATATTTTTCTCGACAGATTTCATTAGGAAATTCTCGCAAAATTGCGTTTGGAATATATTTAGTCTTAACAATAACAGTAGACAAAAATCGGGAATTATGCTTATTAAAAGCAAAATTTGGGTGGAACGTTGCTCCGAGAACACAATTCTTCTAATAAACCCAGGATTATGATTGGCTTCTTCAATAATATTTTCCCACAATTCAATTCTTCCGTCAAAACCATCTTCATTTTACTGAAGAAGTAGTTGCACTTTATAATGATGATATGTATTTTTGTAATAATTTTTGTCATTGAGCCTTTCGGACGTTTCTCAATCGCCAACAGAACATCTCAGAAGTTGTTGTTTTTGGTCGGCCAGTTGTTGCTGAATCATTAGCATATCACATGATTTCTTTTATTTATGCCCACAGTAGTCCGGTGTATAGAGTTCCAATTAAACACGTGCTTGTGTGGTATTGCTCTTTCATCTCGACAGTTCACCACCATCAAAATTTCTTTCCTATCCATTGATTTTAATTGCACTTAGTCAAAAACGCTTGTAGGCACTATTCTCAAAAATACAGTTCATTAAAAAATCATGGCTATCTTCACTATTGGAAAAAACTGTATGACATTACTTTAAAGAAAAAACCAAGGTGGCTACCATAGAAAGAAACTGAGTTTAGAAAAGGCGAATTGGAGGATTTACATCAATGTTTCGAAAGTACTTTTTTTACGAGCCCTGTATGTAAACTGCATTGCGATCTGCATGCGGATAGTCAACGTATTAAAAATCTGGGCACACTTTTTTTTTAATATAAAAGTCAGATTAAGTTACCGTAGTAGTCTGCGGGCTGGTGACTAAACTACTAATCTGAAGGTTCCGGGTTCGATTCCCGACCCTAGCTGTAACACCACTGGGATTATAGGTCGACTCAGGCTGTAAAAATGGGTACGTGGAAGTCAAATTCTGGGGTAATAATAGGCGGTTGGTTCGTTGCGAAGCGCTTACCATGTTACAATCACATTGTACCGAAAACTATGGCAGACCATAGTCTGTCATTCGATAAGGGTCTCAAAACCCATTACGGGGACAGCTATATTTTGTTAAATTAGCAGCTACGTCGAAAGCAATTTACCAAGTATTTAACGTAAGATTTAAATGAGTTTTTAAAAAAATCGTCCATTACTCTTGAAGCACAGTGTATACACACAGTAAGCTTATGCAAATGTAATTTCCTTCCTTTTGTTTATGTTTGCAATCTAAAAGTAAAAACGCCGAAGAACACTTGTTTGATGTCGAGAGGTACTCATTCAACATACGTCGTAAATCAAACAACTCTCCCAAAGCTTAACGGCAGAAATACCTGGAAATACTCGTAAAATTTCATCTTGAAATGAAAAGTCTATCGTCGGTCGCTCATCTCGCGTGACGATATTGATAATGATGGTGATGATGATGATGATGATGATGTGACAGTATTCCGTTAGACGAATAGTAACCCGAGGCGCGTGTTGGCGTTAGCACTTTCCTCGGTATCGCCTTCTATTCTCCACACGAATCTCATCTCGAGATAGCATCTGCTCTTAGACAAAAAAGGCGAACTACTGTTGCCGCAATAGATCCCTCCGTCTGAATTACGGTCTTGCAAACTAAGAAGAAAAGAAGAAGACGAAGGCCAAATCGTGCCGAAGACCAATTTTATATAACTGTACAAGTAGTGTGTTACGTATGGGACCCAAGCACTATTCCTCGCGCGCACGGCAGGATGACAGCAACACGTCGCACATGAATCGAGGCGGGTTCGATGAGCAGGTGGGAGGACGTTATTTAGGAAGAGTCTTAAAAGGCGCCGTTGTTTTCACACACTCGCGATCATGAAACGCCGACGATTGCAGCGAGTAATTGTTTCGTTTCGCGTTCTTTTTCGCTCGCAGCCGGTTGATTCAGAGGCGAAATCGAGAAGGTGCCGTTCTGTCAACAGATGTTAACGACCGGTAAGTCGATTTTAAACGGACTAGAACCGTTCCGTCCGCACCGCTTCGGAGCACGATCATGTTCCTCGACGTTAATCCGGTTGTATCAAACGACGGTAACGGAGGAGCTAATATTTGCCGTTTACAACTTTAAGTTAACGAACGCGCAAAGGATGTTCCGGAATTTCCGCTTTCCGAATGGAAATAAATTGGAGGAGGTAATGATGTTAAAACTGCAAGCAAGCTGATATACACTTTGCCGTAATTAACGCTTTTTGATGGAAAAACTTTTCTCCTTTGGACTAGGGGAAGCACACAAATATGCTTAATTAAAGCCCATAGGAGGATTTAAATTCTCAATATAAGGATTAAATGACACTTTAAAATGATTTTCTCGATGAATTATAGCTTGTTATAACTAGAATAAGAAAAAATAATAAGGAGAAAATAAAAAGTTATAAATTGGCGCCCAACGTGGGGCCAATTTATAACTTATTTTCTTTTCTTGGTACACGGTGTTGCCTTGTTGATTTTTTCAAATATAACATTATACAGTTTCTTCTTCCAATGAAAATCGTATTCTCTTCTTCACATGACACCATATTAGTAACTTCACCTGTTGTTAATAGCGTGCGGAATTTGGGACTTGTGCTAGATAATACGTTTAGATTAGAGATCAAATAAGCAAATATACTAAAAATTCAGACTCAAAATTAAAATCTTTATACGCCCGGCCATAGGCTTTAACCGGAAATATAAAAAACAGGCTTTGTGACTCTCTTGCACTTTCACAGTTCACATACTGTTCGGTTATTTATAGTATTGGTGTTGACACTGAGAATTCAGAAGGTCAATACAAATAGTTGCCTGACTCGTTGAAATTATTGCCGTTCAGATTCCTTAAAAAGAATCTTAAATTAATGTTGAAGACTTGAGGTAGTGTGCTGCATAATTATAAGTACCCATACAAAGCATAATTTATTTATAGTTTTAGCTTATATTTTACTTTAGTTACAAAATAGTAGAAGATACTAAGCATTAAATTACGTTTCATTTTATACACTTAATTCTTTTTATTTTTTAATAATTATTATATTTAATCAACTACGCTAATAAATGGTACGATCTAATCTCTTAAAATCCAAAAATATTAGCTTCCGTATAATCCAATATCTTTCGCTGACATTGTCGGATGTATTGCTGTTGTTTGGCGATAGATTTTGAGGCAACCCTTGCCGGCTATGAAAATCATGTTGCCCAGTATCATCTTGTGGAACTTGGACTTGACGGAATCGAAGAAGAATTTAAGATGTTAGCTATCGTTGGTATTAGTAGAGCTCCGCATCAGGCTCCAGGATCGGTAAGTGGTGGGTGGTCGTTCCCCGCCATCGTAAAATTGGGATTCAAGTCGATTCTAAACGACAAAATGTATTTTATTAGAGGCACTCTCGGAAGGTCATTTCCTATAAAAGCTAAATGTCGTCTTCTCATCTGATGAGTTTTCCAACTTTGAAGGCTATGGGTGTAGCTGGAAGGCCTGTTAATAAAACTGAAGGATCAGTTAAACCTTCTTTTCGTCCGACTACCTGCGCAACTGTAATTGCTTCGTATGTGACCACACACCACTTCTATTTTGTCTCAAGATTTGAATTGAAAAGTGAGAGTTGAACTCCACCTTGTCGTGTGCTATTAAAAGAGAAAAATCGTATTTTTAAAAAATTTTTCCTTTATTTAATTCAGTAAATAAAGACTAGGTATTAGTATTAAATAAAATTTGAGGATAAACTGACATCAACTCTACTGATATCTATGACTCGAGAGTATCTTCCAAAGGCTTAAATAATGCTTCCTTTATATTTTTATTTTCTTTAGTATTTCATTGTTTCTGCATGACTTATTTTTTCTATTCTACAACCGAAAATAATTGATACCATTTCCTGTTCAATTGGAAATGTAAAATATCACAGATTACTACATTTATTCATTTGAGACAGACTCGTATCAAATTTGCAAGAACGGAGCTGATCGACTTTCCCGAAACTTTATACTAATTTTGTATATTCAAAGGTACCATCTTACATCTATTGTTTGCTTTCAGAAATAACAAACTAAAACTAGAAAATACCTCGAAACACGAACTCATTAATATTGGATACAGTCTGTTGAATCCCTATTGTTTCTCATAAAAAAAGATCTTAACACAATTTAAAAAGTTGTTCCATTCATAGTCTGCTGAACTAGGATTTCGTATTTTCGATAAAAAAAAAACGTTCGCTCATTAAAGCAATATATACTTGCTTTGCTATTTAAACTACAATCGCTTGTAATATAAATAAAATATGGAAAATATAATTGAATATGTATATGTAAAAAAACATACTCTAATATTTTATGTACGGTAGTGTGTTTACAACTTGATGTCTTTACAAAAAAAAATGGCTGGGATTTAAAACTGGGCAGTATCGAAATGAGGCACGAACTATGAAGTTTAAAATTTCTAATCGGTTTTGACTCTGTAGTCCAAGTGGGGTACACAAAACTGTACCCACATATTCCGGGGAACTTTAACTGGGTACGATGGAGATAAAACCTTTGTCTAGGTATGCAAATCTGTGGAAACTCTTACAGACGGGGTCGTGATAACCTGGACAGAAAAAAAAACGCCAGTAATGTTACGGCAGGACCGGGAATCGAACTCGGAACCTTCAGACTGGTAGTTTAGTCAGAAACCACTACTATCGAAAAGATTTACTAAATCATAGATCGTATAAAATATCGGTGAAACCTAATAAATCAGTTGCTATTATAGCATGAATTCTTCCTAGAGTTTTGAAAATTTCTCGATTATTGTAAATTAAAAAAATATAAAATCTTTTCCTTTCCACCCTAAGGTTACAATTCATCTAGGTGCACAAAATCTGCCCATTCTTTCTTCTCCTTCGCCATTCTTACAGCTTTCGTCCAGCCCCTGTCCCTACTCTTAAGAATTAGTCCTATCTGCGCGTTCCATGTTTTCTTTGGTCTTCCCTTGCCTC
>JARFOC010000625.1:380148-407393 GCA_031763485.1 Osmoderma eremita
CTTAAGCGGACATCCCTCTTGTCCGGACAAAAGTTACGGAACGAACAGTGTCCGTTTTAGAGAGATTTCACTGTATACTGTGTTAGTGCCTTGGTATCTCTGGTAAAGGTAAAACCTTGGAAGTCATGCTCGTCACTGGGTCACCTGCGGAATCACGCTATCCTATTCCTCAACCAGAAATACTATGTCCAACACTTTATTCCTTCGTAGTTTCTATTATTTCAAGCCACTATCTCCTATTACTTGTTTTGTACGCAGGAGGAAATCCTTTATGGACGGTGTGTGGGACTCCAGTACGGTATGTGTAATATACTGTTTACCCATTAAAACCTCCTGCATTTCATCTCAGGGAACACCCCTCAGAAACATACATCAGGTGCACCCGTAGGTGTGTATCGTCCGTGTTAGCGAGGTTGCCTTCTGTCTCGCTCTTTCTTCCCCTTCCTTGCATCTCATACTGTTCTTCATCATTATGTGTATGTTCTTCCAGTTTGCTGGTGTTTCGATCATCGTCGGAATAAGGGTGTCTGGCGTTAGTATATCCCCCACTTTCCGATAGGTATTCGCTCTGTATTGGTCCCATCTGGTGCAGTCAAAAGTGGTATGTTCCACTGTATCGACATTTCCACAGTAAATGCAAACATTCGTGTCGTCCTTGCGGAAGCGCTTGGCATAGCATCTGTAAACACAATTAGCTGTGAGAGCTTGAGTTAGGTGATAATCCAAATGCCTGTGTCCGCAGCTCACCCAGACCTTTTGTATTCGTTATTGCGCCCCTTCGTCCGCTTGCCTTTGTCCTGCTCCCTATTCCATCTGCCCTGCCAAACGCGCATCTAGGCCCGCGATCTCGCATCCTTCCGTTATTCATACCTGTGTTCATGTAGGTGGCATCTTTCTTGGCCCAAAAGGTCAACTAGTATCGTGCCCGTGAAAACCTGGAGAGCCACGTCGGACAGGGTTCTGTATGCTGACGCCATACACAGGAACATATTTCTCTTGACTCGCTGGAATTCTGTATGGTCTTCTATATTTTGTAATCTCCACAACCCTGCCCCACACAGTAGCTCCATGTAGCACCATATTACTTTATATCAGGAAGTACCGCTTACTTCAACCGGAATTACTGGTAAAATACTCAAGGTTCTTGTCCCTTGTTTTTTTTTCTGTTTATTGACTGTGCTGTTACTGTAAAGAAAAGATAAATGTAGAGAATTAATAAAATTACTATGGGCTACTCAAGGTTCCGCGTTAGGTCCCTTGATGCATTTTGGTGAATTCAGTTTAACAATCTGATCCAGTAACTTCCGATGTCAGAATTTGTATTGGATCTGAGACATCTTATGCCCCGGACTTACATAATGTAGTCGTAGTATATCTTCTTTTAGTGTTAATAACACGATGATTTAAACGATATAAGCTGTTCGATTTAAAATGCAACGGTGGGCGTGTAAAACGCCGAATGAAATTAGAACGGATAGATTACGACCCTCTCACATCGTAATAACTCAGAACCGTCCTAGATTATAGTCTATCTGTCATTTAAATTTAACTCGAGATTAAAACGTAATTTGCGTCGGTGCGGTCGGCGATAAATCCGCGGATTTCAATTAACCAAAGTGCTCGGTGCGCGCCCGATAATTCAGGCGAAATCAGGACCCAAGCGATCGCACGGGAAAAAAACGGCCGAAAAAAATTCTCCCGTCTCTTAATGGCGAGCGCGCGTATCCAATTAAGAAACAAGGGGGAACATCGCCAATTTACGATGTTGTGAATTTTTATTTAACGCTCGCGTTCTGCCGTGATCTATTATCGATTAGCGTATGTAAATCTAGTCGATTTTCGAGTGGAAATCGTAAACGTTTGCGTGGCGCGCGCGACTAAATTGCGTTTGTAATCCCCATAATGGAGATGCTTGAGCAATAAGAATTATAAAAGACGTACGAGGCAGTACGAGTACAAATTTATTGTGTAATTTGACGATGAAATAGAGCGTAAATTGAAAAATGCTACGGAAATTGCAAGGGAAAATTGTATGTAATGGACGACTTAGTAGTGTAGTGATGTGCAATAAATATTTCTTCGTCACTCTGAGATTATATGTTTTGGAAATTGCTGCTAGCTTCTTGTCCTGCAATTATTGTAAACATAAATAAAATTATTATTCCTTTAAAAATCGTGTTTAACGATAACGATAAAGTTAATATTATTAGGCCCATTAGCGTTACCAACATAAATATTATAATAATAAAGGGAAAAGACCTATGCCGAAGAAAGTGAAAATAAAAGTGCATACAACATTAATATGACGCACTATGGCATACCGTCAAACGGAAGCTATGTTGACATCCTAGAGCTATTTTGGCTTCCATGCGTAATAAAAACAATTGCACTTCTTTCTCGCTTGGTTTTTCTTGCGGTTCTTGTAGGTAAGCTTTACTGTTATGTATGAAAACTTATTAACCATGATGTGAAATTACCAGAAAACGACCAGAAGTAGTAATTCCGAAGAAAGCCGCGGATGCCACTCAATGAGGCATGCAAAAAAACCAACGGCCATTGTATACAAAATCTCGCGGTCAAGTTTTGTAAATAGGTCGCTTGGAAGACAATAACTCACTTAAGTGTCCTCTCAGACTATGAGCAAAAAGTGACTGTAGACACTTTAGGTCAAGTGGCGATATAAGAATATTGGGCACTTCAATAATAATTAAGCGGGACGAGACTTTATCAAAAGTTTTTTTGGAGATTTTTTTGGACCTTCTACCCGAGATGCAACCAACATAAAAAAGAAATGATCTTCCATAAACGAATATGATATTATTCATTATCTAACTACTCTTTTACAGCTAATGATTGGGTTACTTTCACAGGAAAGCCCTAAAAAACATTTATTTCATCGATTTTCCCTTAGGTGTCAAAGTATCCCCAAATGGTAACTTTGACACACCAGTTTTTATTAATTTTTTGTTATGGAAAACTGTACGATTAGGCAATTCCGAATAGCTTAATCGATTCCGCGGCGCAAGTTTATTATAAGAGCCTTTATTTTATTTCCATATTTTGATAAATAATATAATATAATTTCACAAAATGAGCCAAAGACGTGTTAAAGTGTCCCTGTTTCACTCTGTGTGTTATAGAATTGTATTCCTCGCCTAATTTTCTACTTTTGGTACTCTGTCGCACCTTTTCATTCACGTATTCCAGCATTAGAACCCGACACTGGTAGAAATGTTGAACTGAAAGACAAATAACCTCTTACATATGTGGCAAATGTGCGATACCTGTGCAGCGACACATCCACAGATAGGCTCTGACGATACTCCGACTCACGCCATTTTCAAGACATTTGTTATTGCGTATTTTTTGTTGTTTTTTCGAACAAATTCTTTATAAAACTTATAACAGTCATATGAAAGTGACACAGGAACACTGGAATGTATTTTTGAGTTATGAAGAGAAATACCCCGCTCTTATAACAAATAAATGCAATGGGCCCCAAGAAAGGACTGAGGTGAATACCTGTAGAATATTGTGGCAGAGAACGAATACAAATACTTCGCATTTTTCACATTTTAAGGCAATAATCTGCGATATTTTATTACGCCACATGTTTTTTAGTCGTTGGAAGTCACGTTGCCACATTACAATTCCGTACAATCATCATTATTGACATGATATTAGTAATATAACTATAAAAAAAAACTCTCGGAAATGGCGTTCTTGGAAACTCTCAATGCGTTTTTGCCCAACTTATGCATCCTGTGTCAAGGAGGCCTAAACAACAACACACGAAACTACATACATAAATGCAAGATATATGCCATCTGGTTGCCGGTCCTGAAAACATTATTTCATAAATGTGGGCTATATATGTACTACGGCTAGTATTCAAACCATAATTCAGTACTATTCCTAAATTCGTACCGATGTAGTCTATTCCATACCTCGACAGAGTTCGACTGTCGACTTCCTAAGTAGAATTCTCTCATAGAAAGCATTATACACGTATGCGCAGCTCTCATCGGGGTGCGAGGTATATTGTACGTAGCGCGATCTGTAGGGTTATGTCAGACAAAATCTTTATACTTTTGCAACAATATGGAGCTTGCAAATGGCAATAGCTGCAAGTAGAACTGTTGAGAATTTTTGGAACAATAACCCCTAGAAATCTCGAGGCAGTGAGGCTGGAGTTTTACGTTAGACTCGGCTGGGGATATTTTCGAACTCTCCATAAAGTAACATTGTTAGAATTTCAATATACTTTGTGTAATTGTCGAGTTTATTTTTTCCTTTTTTAATTTAATAAGAATCGTTGTTAATTTTCCTACTTAGAATAATTTTTTCGTTCTCCTACATCGCATAGCAGCGACTAAATGAATATAAGAAACTATACTTTTTACCGTAATCAGAGAGTGCAGAAAAACTACGCGGTATTACGTAATTGAGCGGACATACGTGCGTACCCTTGCTCGGTTTATAATACACTGCGACGGGATATCTCTCGTTGTCAGTGGAACTCGAACGCGCGGTTGCCATTCACGAAACAATCCCCCGGTCCGATGTGGGCATACGTGTATAGAGTTCTATACTGCAAAAAGTCCCTGTGCTGATTTGAAAAAGTTACCTATGTCAATTGAATTGTAGGAAGAGTAAACACAATCGCTATACTAAATTCTACAACCCAGCCTTGACTAAATAAGCTGTTAAAATAAAAAGTTAAACGGCCACGTCAGGATGCTGAAAGGAATTGATTCCAATAGCCTTATATGAACTTTTCTTATGAGATGCAATTAGGATTTTTCCATTGAATAGGGGCAAAACTCCAAACCAATAGTATCTATACTAAAACAGTTAATTTAACTACGAGTACGGTTTGGAATGAAGTATTTCCGTAACCATTTCCTCGATGTTAAACATTTATTGTTCGAATACCGACGCGTCCAATTATTTACTCGTCCGCCGTCTACGGCTGATCAATATTACACTCACACACACGCCCGTTCTAGCAAAAATCTCCAATGATGTACGGGCGATGCATCGGCGCGCACGACGATAGCTCCGCGTTCGAAATGGCATAACTTAACGAGCGCCTGTAACGAATACTAGTAGTAGGCCGTGTGGCGAGTCAAACGCCGTAGTAACGGCATGAAGACACTTTGCGACTACCGAAGATGGAGAATTGCTTCCCTTAAACGTCGGTCGAATGGATATATATGCTCTCATCAGGATCAATTTCGCGAGGATTTATCTAGTAGTCCGCGTCGGCCCGTGTATCAGAGAGCCGAACGATTGGGAAAGAATGTCGCCAGCAAAAATCGAAAATGGAACGGACCGCGTAACAGCTGAGATAAAGATCTGCATGATGGAAATGTAATGCACCTCGTTGACGTAATGGTGTAAGGATATAAATTCCTAAAGGAACGAACGTAAATGCAGTGTAACGCGTCTACCTACTTCTGTTTTTCCGGTTCAAGCTTATATATAATGGTAATGTTATTCAATTGTTTCTATTATATCCGCGGAGATAAAATCAATTGAAAACGTTCGCGACCATATTAGAAAAAGAGAAGTATCCATTCAATCGTCTCACTTTCCTCGCACATTCTTTGCGCTGCTTATGCATCCGGTTGGAATGACGATAAAAAACAGAAACAAATGTTTGCGTATTTATGTAACGGCGTAGCTTATGATCTTCATTATACGGTTCTCGTAGTATGAGAGACTCCTTTGAGACAATCGATTGTTAAAGTCGTAAATGATCCGCTCGCTGTTTTCTGTGAAGTTTTTATTCTCCTCGCTAATTAATGCCACACTACAAAGGTTCTCTTTATTAATTTATGCTTTGGCGTTCTCATATTTCGCGGGGAAATATGAATCCACGCTGCTTCATCTGTTTAACAACCATGCGTGTTAATCAGATGGAAGTAACACGAGTGAAGATTGCAAAGAGGAACGGTTAAGTTTACAAGGATGCGTAGGTGATGTTGAGAGTTTTTGATTTTCCCTGCTTAAATGTTTGCCACTACATACGATGGAGTCTACATTCTAGTAGACAAAATTAAATATGATTGCTATGGTTACAAGTGTGTTTCATAAATAAGTTTGACATCCATAATTTGAACGTGATAAGACCTTCTGAAAACAACATGATATTAAATATTTATTTTTGAAAGAATTATCGGGTAAAGAATTTTTTGCTGGTATAATAAAAACCTTAGATAATCAGTGTTCTTTATATGCCACTGTTAAAAACTAACTTGCGAAATTTAAGGTAGAAACAGCAGGTGTCATAGTTTAAGACCGCTGTAGAGGACATAGAAACGTCCTAAAGTGAATCCTAAAGTAACATCAAGACTGGCTTGGAAATGCATACGGAAACTGAATGTGCTCGCGGAAAGCAATAAAACTATTTTGTTGTGGGTGTCTGGCCATTCGGGAATCGTAGTCAGTGAAAAGGCCGATGAGCTAGCGAAGAACGACATAAACAATACCGAGAAAATACAACCAGGCAAAGTCATGGCAAAATCGTTATTAAGGAGACATCAGTAAAGAAGGTTGACGAACTAATAATCTTAGGGTGACTTAGGGCGTGGTCAAGTTACAACGTCAAAGAAAATCTCAAAGTAGATTGCTCAAACTTTTTGGATCGGCTTCTTACTATGTACGAAACGTACGTCCAGCACTGTGACTTAGAGACTAAAGGGCAATCCAAAGAGTCTTCCACGACTCAAAAAATTCCGTGCTCGTAAATTGACAGTCAAATTCCTTGCTTCAGTTTTCTGTGGTAAAAATGGTGTAGATAGATTATTTGGACTAGGGTAGATGTATCACGAGAGTATATTATACTGAGTTGCAGAAAAACGCAGCGGATATCTTGCAGAAGGAGTGCTCTCACTGCAAGAAATTGATGATATTAGTTTTGATTTGGTTTTATGGATATAGCACCATGTATTTTTTGTTCCGAAAACTCAAAAAGCTAATTTCTTTTCACTTGAATTAGGGGAAATTTTGGCTTTGGTAGCTGAAAAACTTTGATTGAGGAAGTGCTGTTTTATATTTTTATATGGTGATTAGCACTCATTTTTATTTTTTTGTATATTGACTTCAATATTTTCTTTTGAGGCGTTTAATGTACAAACTTATTCTTTTATATATAAATCCACTCATCATCCTTTTTGTTTGACGCAAATAGAATATGATTCGTTTTAAAAATTAAGCGTATGGGGAAAATAAATAACAAAATATGCCAAAAACTTGTGGCCAGAAAAAATTAACGACAAATTTACTATCTGCCATGCAAAGTGCTGTATAAAATCTAAATTTAAACCCCTAATCTTCTTTTTTGCGTTCTACCTCGTTATTGAGGAGTACAACTCACGTAGAGAAATAAATATTGATTTAGTATACAGATAAATTTATGCGTGCAAAACTCCCACACAGCGTCATCTCATTAGCATTGCTACAAATTATCTGTTCATGTAATTGGAGAAATTCATCTACTTATTTTACCTCTCAAGTATAACGAATGAATGTGTATCCCGTAGCATTACCAATTAAAAATATTTGCGCGAATATAATTCATATTACAAACTACAACTTGGAACCTGGTACTTTAATTTTTCCAACGGCTTGGGTAATTTGTATTGTAGACAAATATGCGAAGCCGTAAAGTATTGCATGCAAGTATATAATTAATAGATGTTATGTGCGTATATCTAGGTAGATTTGTGTGGGGAAAGCTGCGAATAAGGCACACGACTGCGGGAATAAATTTCGTCTACATCCCACCTAAATTTATGATGCGTCATTTATTTAACTAATTTAATAGGACTTTATTTCATTAAATATCCTTGTAGTTTTATTAATATTTATATTTATGTATTTCCGCCATAGTTCTCGATTTTAAAGTGTTTCTAGATGTTCCGGCATTCCTTAATTAGGACACATATTAAATTATTTAAACCATGCATTTCTTATCTTATGTAATTTTCGTATTAGAATATCTATGCATTCACAAATTTGATATCAAATCTACAGCGGGAGTCGACAATATTCCATCTTTTGTGGTTAGGGACTGTACCATTATTTTGGCTGCACCTCTGTGTAATATTTTTAATCTGTCTTTGAAGACTTCTGTGTTTCCGGCTACTTGGAAAGTTGCCAGGATCTGTCCAGTTTTCAAAAAGGGTGACAAAAGCAATATTAACAACTACATTGCCATTATTTCAACGTTATTATTATCATCTTTGTATACAGCTTAAGGTGAGGGAGGTGTATTCCTCGAACCTTTTAAGTATTATGACCGGTATTTCCCAACTTAGAATTCCCGGCAGTTGGGAATGAAATGTTTATTGCGTCCCAAACGGATGCATTTACTCATTTCATTTGATCTGTTCAATAGCTATCGAAGTAGACACACTTTAGTTTATTTTACAATGTACTTCCGCCCAATTCAACCCTTGTATCGTATTCATCACGCATACCTTGTAAACACATTTACGATATTTTTCTAAATATCTGGGATTTTCCAAAATTACAGCCAATAGCATCGCACACCCCACTTTTCGGAATAATGCAAAAAGTTTTCCTTTGAGTTTCTGAAATGTTGAAAAGACAGTTACCTACTAGACTCAAAAACGTATATACTTAAGCGATCACTAGCATAAAACTTGTAAATAATAATCGTATCTATATAAGGTGTAGAACATAAAATTGTAGAAGTAAATATCCATTTTAATTAACGTGAGTGTTTTTATCCAAGTGAAAAACAACTCCAGCATCAAAAACGTACACTAGATTTTCCAACAGTTCGCGAGCGACGTACCAATAACCTCGGGATTACCCGGAAGAATACAACGTCTTCGTTTTGCTGTTATCTCCTACATATCATGGAAATTATAATTTATTGCGCTGACGATGTGATTTCTGTTCTTCTGGTATGGAAAAAATAGCGTCGGGAATAATGGCCGGGTTAGCTGTCATCTTTGTGGCGCAGTCTACGTTACTGGACGTGAAAGTTATAGTTATTATCGCTCGCGAGGGACTGTAGTCGAGAACTTGGCACAGAAAAGTATCCGAACGGTGCGCTCTCGGTGATGAACAACGTTAAAATTCCCAAAGACTCCGAGCTTATATCTCAGGAACGTGACGTAAGGATTTTCTGACGAATCCAAAACCCGACACGCGCCGTCAACTGCAATTTAATTATATGGATGCGCCTAAATCTGATTGTAACTGTAAAATATGTGCGTTATGCCATAGTGGGAACACACCGTGGTAGTTTACCAATCGACGCATGCAATGAAACGATTATTTATCGCTCCCATATTTGCATCCAACAGATCGGCGGTTGCCCCTAATCGAATTTATGGCGTACAGATGTATAAATTTTAAACTCCTCGTGCGCGGGGAACGAGGAACAGCCGCAAAGCGTGACTACCACCAGTCATGGATCCTGGTCGAGCGCGGGGATTAGAAACCGAAGAAGAAGAATCTTTGTCACCGTTAATTATAGATCGTGGTATTGGGTGGACGGGTAGGTTTCCATTATTGGACTGAGTATCTCACCCTTCAATGATAAATTTCGTCATTACTCCGACAATGGCGGATTTATGATCTATTAAAGTAACCGACGCGAATGCGGTGTGGCATCTTTGTGGCATTAGATACACTGTTGCAATATGTTGCGGCTGCGTGAAAAGATCCGTTGTGGGAACGCAAATGTTATGTATAAATCTGGTAACAGGAAATGGATTTTACACGGGATACATCATTCTTCTAATTTCTTATGAACGGCATTGAAGATTAACATTAAAAAGGGAACATTAAACACACCCATACATAAATGAATTGCTTTAGCGACCATTTTCTGCGACCGAAGCCAAAAAAGGAGGAATGAATTTGCATTCGTCTTCTTTTAAATTTAACATCTTCCCGTCATTTGATAAAGTACCATTTTTAAAGTTGTGTTAAAATGGACGTCAACTCAATCATAGTTTTTTTTTTATTGCGTGGAACAATATAAGGAACAGAAGGTTCGTATGTGGGTGTAACCTCTACTTTTTGTAATCTTCTTCCTTTTTCTTCTTTCACATCTTCTTAACCTAAATATTTGCCACTTTTTTTCTTATTCTTTGTTGCTCTTGGTGTAGTAATATTTATATTTCTTTTGTAATAACTTAATCCATTTATGTATGTCGGTTAGTAGTATAAAATATAATATCAACATATGTGGAATGTCCGAAAGAAGCATTTGGAATGTGAGGTAGAAAATTGTTATACATTTTTTCTCTATGCTCTACAATGATATTCTTTTTATTTTTTTTTCCATTTCTATGTTTCTCCTAAATATTACGATTTTCACTTACTCAGTTCTTCATTGGAGACTCTGATGACATGTGCAATTGGGTGTCGAAAGAATAGTGATCAAAAATTGTTTTACATTTTTCTGTCTATTAGTCTACAATAAGATTCTCTTTTCCATCTTCGTCCATTTCGATGTTGCCCTTAAATACTATAACGATTTTTATTTACTCAGTTCTTCAGTTGGAGTTTCTTGTCGGAAATTTACAATATTTTTAGAAATAAATGCTGCCTTTGGTACATGGAATGTTGGCATTTGATCTGTTTTAGGCATTATACAGCGTGTTAAGAATTGTGTCACAAACTTTGAGGGGGCGATAGATGGCCCAAAATGTGTAGAAAACTCTTAATGAGCTCATTAGTAAAAATAATATTAGCAACAAAATTGGGGTCTCGGGAGCATTGCGTACAAGCCACAAGAAAAAAAGCAAAAGTACTTGTTGACCAGCTAGATTTAGCACTTGCGCTCATTGTACATGGTACTGGCAAAGCGACTTTTTCCCCTTATGGGAGCCCTCTGACATAAGTCCCCGGAAACACTTCAGCCCATTAGCTTAGCCCATTGGTAAAGCTACTACTCATGGACGATTCTCCAAACAAGAGGAACACCAATATCTACCTCAGCTGATATTTTCTCCGATTCCGCCTCCAAGTTTTGCTCCATACCTGCTAAAATTGCCTCTTCGGCCTGAGGGGAGTACACCGACCTTAGCCTCCCGAACTGGTATCACGCAAGCTTTGGTGTAGTCACCTGTCGACTACGAGAAGAAAATGCGAGTTTTTGCGAATGAAAAAATAGATAAGCGAGAATTGTACAAATCGTAGAAAAAGGCAAAATCCTTCGTATCTCCAAAAACCGTCCATTCACGGACCCATGTTTACTAAAACTTTTCTAGGAAACATAGACAAGACTCCAGCCAACTGGACGGTCGCAGTAGAAGTTGATAGTGCAGTTACTGATTTAGCTCGAATCGTGCATGGACTGTCAATCCCGCTAGATATTTGGACTGCGTATGTAGTGATTCCTAGAACGGCTTAATCATGACGTAACATTAGAGACATCGAAAGTGCCAACAACAATCAAACCGAAAAAATTCCATTATAGCCCCATGGCCTATTGTAGGAATCACCATACCAAGCAAAGGCAACAGCAAGCATTAAAGATAGGCTCGAGTCTCTGGCTACTAGACATCATAAGCGTCCTTCCGAATGCGAGATCCACTTTTATCGCTGATGAATCGCAAATCTTATTGCAAACCGTCCAAATCGTTGCTCTGAGTCAAGACAAACGCCATCTAGGTTGCTTCCTATAAGGAGTAGTGATATTCTGTAAACACATTAGTGAAAGTACTTTGCCAAGTTATCCATATTTGATGCAGTATTTCCAGATGCTCTGCTAATACTATGAGTTTTTTCAGTTTAATATTCATAGCTTAGTATTTGATAATAAGTGGAGTTATTGACAGCTTTTAAGGTGTGGCATTTGTTAAATATTTAGTTTCCGATGTGTTGTTGACCTACCAGGTCTAAATTTTCTTGCAAAATTTACCATTAATGTAATGTTAAAATTGAAATTAGATCTCAACATTTTTTATTCGATATATAAAACATAGGTGTGGAATAGTCACCGATATTGTGGGATTCCGTGACGCGGAACAATCCAACTCTTTTATCCGAGTCTTTAAATAAATGCAAAAGGTTGATAATTGAAAGCCCACTAACGTCTAAAAAGATCAAAGAATTACGGCCTTTCGGCACACGGTGACCGATTAGCTTAATTATCGCCCATTAACTTTAACTGCCACTCTGGCTGGAAAAGCTTTATATTCAAATTACATGTGAAAATTTCTAGGTCCTTCGTTCACGACTGAGGACCATTTCCATCCAATTACCGCGACATTCACACATGTATATATCCTCCTAAATACGCCGTAAATCGCCACCGATCACATTACTTCTTGTTACTGTGAATATATCGTGTCCTCTTCACTTGTTTATACGCCGTTTAAAAAGCAGGAAGATCGTTGTAGTTACGTCTATCTAACGGACTCGTCGGATGACCCAAAATAATAACGAGATATTCTTCGCGACTAACACAAAATACATAGATTGGCGTTTCAGTTATCCGGAGATAACAAAAACACTGCTATCGCTCTACTATTAGTGTTTTTGAAAGACGCAAATGAACTCTGGTGCTACAGTAATTGGACGTGTCAGTCATAAATCTTTTCCTCCCATATAAAATGCCGATATACACATCGTCATTACTTACATTTCGGTTTAAAACCCATGCACTTTTTGCGAAGGTATATATATTTTTACGACCCAACTCGAAACAAGTTTGATATGATTGTTTTTATTTGGGATGTTTACGAGTTCACGTCGTAATGTAACCGCAAAAAGATATTTTCAACCGATACTAATATCTCGGTGCATAAAAATGTGATTGCCACTAAATTCGCCGTAAAAGTGGTTCCCAGAAACAGTTAGATGGAGAAATTTGATGATCATTTAGTACATGTTTATTTTTTATAAGGTATTGCGCATACACACTTAGGTGCACTTGTAGCAACGGGCATGCGTGAAGACATCCGACTTCTTTTCACTGTTTTTCGAACCGTAAATGGCGTAGTAAAGGAAACTTATCAATTAGCTTGCGAAGGGGGTCCCTCAGAAGGCGACGAACATTGGGAAAACGCACTGACAGATTCCCTGTTTTAGCAATCTCGAGCCAAGTGAGAGAAAGGTTTTTGAGAATTTTATTGTTTTGCTAACAATCTGCACCTCGCAAACTATGTGACACATTTCAAGAGCATCTATGTGAGGGCATACGGAATTAGGTTCATCAGAATAATGACATCACTTCATCATTAACTAAAGACTTGTTTAATGAAGCTTTCATTATAATTGGGTACAAAATATTTGAAATTAGAGAGAAAACTTCATCTTCCCTAGGCACATCGCAACAAAGTCACTTTAAGTGATCCTTTTGAATCAATTTTGCAACGGCCCTATGACATTAATCGCAACGTCAGTCCATCTTTAGATGAAATAAATGAAATGGAAAATGTATCCATCAATAGAGGCTGTTGTGAATTTAGCAGATAATGTTTATTATCCACAAGGATTTTTGCATTTTCTTGAATCCCTCGGGACTTCCACCTCATTGTCTCGAACTGAAAATCGACATTCCTATAATATACCCAACTTGATTCCTCCTTGTGCAATGGTACCAGGTTAAAGGTAAAAGACCTACGTAATAATATCACTGAAGGTACTCTACAGATAGAAGATACCAATGATTCCGATAAACTTACCATTTACGTTCAAAAGATTACAGTTCCATGTTAAATTATCGATCGCCATAACCATAAAGAAATAGGCCTATGATATACAGAACGTTAAGGATCGCTATTGTTATAGGAAGATGAACAAAATCCGCTTCTAATAAGGATACCTTTTGCTTTTGCTCGAGAATATCCGGGCTGTGAAATAAAACAATAAAAATATTCCCGGTAATAAAATCACCAACTAAAAAAAATACTTATTTCATCCTAAATTCACCTGCAATGCTCAGTTATGCAACATCTCTGCTTTGGCATTAAGATAATTAGGTCTTATTATACCACCAGGCCTCTTGCTTCAAAAGAAGCTGCTTTGTAGTTGTATTATAGCTTTTTGAGCTATAGACTAGAATACCCATCTTTAATCTCATCCGTATTCTTCAAACTTATTACTTATTAGCCCGAGCAAGATCAGTGACGTCATCTACTTAAATACTATTTGGTAGGCGAGTCTGCTATTACAGGCTTATTGCTATAAGACTCTGCTATAAGTTGGATCTTTGTCATAATTGAACGGACATGAATTTTGTGCATGGATTCTTAACAACAATATTGATGTACTGGATCTGTTAGAGCAACCACCCATCGTAATACCTCGTCCAACCGGCAGATCAATTCACACATTTTATTCTCTTAAATCTAGAACGAATGTCATGGTTAATTCTTGAAGAATTTGTTATATTTGCAACTGCACAGATGATAAAGCCACTGATATCTATTTTCCTACTTTACCATCGATATGAAATAACCAACCAATCTCAAACATGATTTCTGTCAGTGTCTGACGCGTAAGGTAGACTCTGTATACTCGTATATTAAAAGCATCTAAATATTCAATGTATAACTGGAGTCGATATTGGAACTTGTTGATTTTGGCAGTTCGCTGATCAAGCTTTTTGCATCTTATCTCCATAATAAACCACAGAATGTGACCTTCAACGGCTTCAGGTCCAAGCCCTGCATTGCTACTTCCGGCGTCCCACAGGGCGTCAATCTTGGGCCACTGCTATTTATCATGTTCATTAATGATTCAGCTGATTGCATTGGCGAGAAGTTTATCTTGTTTTCGGATGATCTAAAAATATAGAGATCTATATCTAGCCTCGATGTGTGTGTATTTCTTCTGTCGGATCTTTTTAATGTGAACCGGTGGTGTATAGAAAACAACTTGCCCCTAAATATAGACAAGTGTATTAGTTTCTGTAGAAACTCATTAATTACTACCTACGATTATGTATTAATAATATCCATATTCAACATGTCGACTTAGTTAAAGATCTAGGACTACTTTTTGTTCAAAGTTGACACTCTCGAATCACATTGACGAAGTTGCACATAGCTGCAGATCTTTTTACGGCATATTTTCTTTCCTTATGTCCCGCTTTGATATTCTCTCACTTTCCTTCTGTAGAATCTCTTTAATGTTTTTCAGAATAATGCTGATTGTCCGTCAATCCTTTAACAAATCAATTTCTTTGTCCCGCGCATCCGCACCCCGTCTACCGTCAATTTTTACTTGCTAATGTTTTATTCGCACTAACATCTTATTTACATACATACATCGGCTGTCTACGTTATGTTCTTCGCTCTATTACGAACATTCGCGATCTATGTACATAGATTTGACATTAGTACCCCTTAATGTACTGTATACTTAGTTAAAATACTTCTTAATTCTTCTTTAATTTGTTATTGTATGTATCGGTAGGAAACAATCCATTTTTCGCCTTTTTTATAAATGCTTATGCAACATGCTTTTTCCAACGTATCATAATCTTTAGCTTTTTTATCAAGCTATGTGTGAGACGGATCTTTAGGATGAATACAGAAAGCCGCTAACTAAATTCTGCTGTTTCATCTTCGTGTTGTTTAGCAATTGCATTTTATTTAAAAGAAGAATAGTTTGTGAGTGGACTTGCGTCTGCAGCTATGCCAATACTTCGAATTGGATATTATTAAGCTCTATTTCTTTCGGTAATTTTTTGGAGTACTTTTTTCTGGGTATTAAATAAAGTCTTCGATTCTGTAATGGTCTTACTTCCTACTTAGTTCTAAACCTCATAGCGGTAAACGATATAACAATCGAAGGCACAGGAATGCGTTTACAATTTAGTTATTTAGTCAGCTCCATTGAACGCCTTTTTCGGCCACCTCAAATCTACACTGAAAAAGAAAACCTCTTTCAAACAGATCGTCAACAAAAGGATTCTAAAACGCGAGCGGACAGGCCATCCGAGCGCACTCATGTGCGAATATTTTTTATTCCCTGTTCCGTTGCGTATGCGAGCCGCTCCCGCGAAGGAGTCACGCCTTATCGCGAGGGTGTTGGCGGTCGGCGCGACGCCAGCAAAAGCGTTACTCGATAACCATTTAATTGGATTACTGTTTTTAATTAGGAAAAAGCCGTGGTAGCGCGAGTGCCAACGCTCCTACTTCTGCACAGTTCCGAGAACGCGACAAAAACAAACACAACATTTCGCGCTTCGTCGCCTACAGCAGCGTCGCCTCACTTCTTCAATTAATCGGCGAAATTTCGTTCGATAGAAAGGAAACAAAACCGAGATGGAATATTATTCATCGTACGCTTGAGTACCATCAGTAGCCAACCTTTTTTTATTATCCACGAGTATATTTCTGTTGGCGTCTTATTATTCAATTAATTCGTGCGCATTCAAGCAAGAAAATATCTGGATAATAAATCATTTTTACGAGGATTTCTACCCAGAAAGAAATTCGGAAAAACATCAGCCACAATATGGTATCTGCTTGCTTATTTTTTTGCTTACCGCTATTTGAGGATATACCCCTGTAACTTTTCTAATTACATCATGTTGCTAATTACCAAGGTTGAGAGGTTAGTTACGATATTAGACGATAGTTCATTCCTCACGCATGTTAATTGTAATGATGAGGAGTTGATGAGACGTGATGTTCGTCATAATACAATGAGACCACCCATTGTATGATCTTCAATCTAATACATTAAGCAAACCATGTATGGGCTGGAACCAAAATTCTACCTGCATATTATAAAAGAAAGACAATGAGTCACATACACAATTGGTTAACTGTAAGGGATAGTTGAATATAGAATTTAACAGAGAACAGACGTGTTTGATTCAGAAGTGAGATAATACACCCTTAAATTAAATGAAAGCACTCCAACTAATTAAACAAAAAAAAGTGCGTTGGAATTTCGGTATTATGCATATACAGGATGGAAGATTTTCTCCCAGAATTTTCAAAATTAAGATAAGTACTAAGTATTATTCAACGTTATAAGTACCGCGTACAGTGAGTTAATGAAGACTCGCAACAAACATTGGGAAAATAAAAATATATGACAATTGACATGTGTTGAATTAAGTACATAGGTGATAAAAACCAACAGTTAGAAGATAATACTACAAAAATATATATAATTATTAATTGAAAGTGTTAAAAAAATTTTGTTAGCATTCAAACGGATTCAGTTGTCCCAGTTTAGAATATTACCGTAAATATTACTTAAATTTCGAATATCTGTTTGAAATTCTTTGAAATCTCCTGTTTTTTTTATGTATATCATCTTTAGCAATAGTCTAACCTTGTAATTATTTTCTTGTGTGTAAAATATCACCGTAGTTCATTGCATGTAATAAGTTATTGCAATGGATTCTTAACGCAAATTCTACCAGGATATTATAAAAGAAAGACAATGAGTCGCATACTTACACAATTGTAGGGGATAGTTGAATATAGAATTTAACCGAGAACAAACGTGTTTGGTTTTACTTTGATTTTACACGAAATGAGAAATGATTTTTCGCGGACAAAGTGTTAGGTTATATAATAAAATCAACGCATGTCAGTCATCGGGTGTCTTATTATTGCCACGGAGTGATTGGATGGCAATTTGTACACCTCATAGTTGGTAAGTTTGTGAGTTGTTTTCTTTCTTGTACTACTTCTATCAGGTATCATTTTGGAACTGTAGGACCTCATAGCATAAAAAACTGGTTAGCCCCAATTGTGGGGTATAGCTGAATTCAGAAGACAATCGACTTTTTATCCTTGATGCCCAAATATGAGGAGCCCGTTTAAACAAATTGATAATGACGTTATTACTTTGACAACGATGGGGGAAAGGACATTTTTATGAGAAGAAGGTTCTTAACAAAATATAAAAATTGACTTGCCCGAGGATTTTTCGCAAATATAAATTGTTAAGGAAATATGAACTGTTAAGGAAATATGAATTTTATTCCAAAATTTCTACGCTCACTGTATACAGTGCACAATACTTAGTTTTCAGTGTAGAGATTACCCATTATTTTTTTATTATATACGTTAATTTGTTTCAAGATTTGAGTTGAAAAGTAGAGTTAGGTCTAAACTCCACCTTGTGAGTTGCTATTAAAAGGGAGAAATTAGATTTTTTAACGTGGCTTTATATACTATACCGAATAGAGAGAGAGCGAATATATTATTATTATTATTATTATTATTAAGTGGTAAATTGTCCAAGAGGAAGAAAACCGGTTATTTGAAGTAGGAAAGAGAGAAATGAAGAAAGTCTGAACTGGAAGAGGGTGGAATACATTACATTTACATATTACAAGGGTGGTTAAGGTATTTATGATTTCAAATTTCAATATTGTCAAAGTCGTTGTATTCTTCTTGTATAGTAACTTATTCAACATTCTATTTAATAATCTTTAGGCTTTTGATATTCCTAATTTAAATTATTTACGACATTGTACTATATGGTATTGGTTTAACTGCTTATTTATGATAAGCATACATTATACTTGGGATACCAATATATTTTTGTTGCAGTGAACTATATTTATTTATAATAAATAATTCGGTATATCAACGTCCAATGAACAATTTCCAAATAATTTATCATAGGTGCCACAAATATCTGACTCTTAGAAACCAGAATTTATATCCTGTTAATAAAGTATATATCAATAAATACCCTCTTCGGATTACTCCTCCCGCACGAAGTATTAATTAATTCGGGACGACACGTGTTTCGGGAATACGTGGTTTCCCATTATCAATTCAAATAACCGTATTCTCCAAAACACGTGTCGTCCAGAATTAATTAATACTTTGTGCGGTAGGAGTAATCCGAACAGTGTGTTTATTGTGCTGCCCCGCAATCCTTGCAATCTTTAAGTATATATCAGTCCTCTATTTTATTAATTTCGTTTCCCGCGGTTACTAAATTATTAATTATGGGAACTTAACATTTTTCACAATGCAAAACATGCGTACATTGACACTGAAATATGCAATTTTTTTTGTTTCTGTTCTGTAACGTATTGTCCGCGGTTTATCCGGCCAAGCTCATAAGAAACATTACACCAATGCTTACTCACGATCATCATCGTTCCTCGCTAGATAATGCAAATCCTACCCAATTACATATTTTAAGCCTCGAACAATAAAATTACCAAGTTTAGAATTGCCGCGTTCCGTTTGGAAGAACAAAATATGGGTTTGTTGGACAGTGGATCGCGAAAAACGGTATCTTGCTTAGGAGAAATTGCCAAGTATTGTAATGAGGTAAAACTATAAAATAAGATTTTTTTTTGAGCAGTGGCTATTCGTATACATTCCCGGCATACATTTTACAGACTATTGGCTGTGAGTTATATGTGAATCGAATTGCATCCAACCGTCCATGACCATATCATTTAATCCAGACAAATTTTGTGGTCGACCGCATGTAACACTTTTCACAACGTAAATACCCAATAAAATTTTAGGTCTCCCGAATCGGCGGGCCATTTCGAAACCGAGTACCGTTTTTCTGTAATCGATTTTATGTCGGATTGCCCCGAATACTGCTCATGTTAAGAAACTAATTAAATGAACTCTTTAGGAATGTTTCTCGATAATTGTGGCATATTTTAACTATTGTACAAGAGGAACCACAGTTTTTTTTTGTTAATACATTAAGTGACTCGCATTTACAGTTTCGTGAATAAAATTAATTACAGCTCATAATTCTTTCAAACAAAAGTCATGTTATTGCTTTAACTATGTTAAATATTCCAATCGATGAGTGAATTTTTTGTAGCGACTTCTTTTATATCATCGTACCTACTGTTATGCGGAAGCAAAATTTCTTTTATTGCATCTGCACGTTTCGCTTCTTTTAAACTTTTAACGGTCGTAACACAAATTTACCATGTACAAAAGTATCAAACGTGAATCGTACTTCAATATTTATATATTCGCATTAGCAAAATACATCCGCTTTTCGAAGTTGAGACTTCTCGAATCACACACGTCTACGCTATTGATTCTACATACTAATAATTCGCACAATACCAATTTCCTTCTTTGTAGCGATCACTGAGCAAGCAACTTTTTAAGTTCTGATAATAGGTAAGCCGCATTTTTATTGGAATTTCAACATGATTTATGCAAGCCGTCAAACTATAACATTTTAACGTGTAACATCGCTTGTATCTGACATTGGATCATCTTTTTTCTCTATCGTTCATTCGAATCCATTTCATTTAATTTTTTTTCCAAAATCCTGCTGCTCCATTTGTACATCGCAACTGACTTATTTTCTGTGGAACCGACATAAACTTGGCACTTTGCAAATCGAATAAAAGCCTTCAATGTATTGGAAGTGGACCTCACCTGTCGCTTTTGATTTAAATACTAAATTGCCACCGTTTAATCTTGACATTGGTTTGAATCCACTTGATTATGTTTTTTTCTTTGTAATAAATTGCTTTGAGGTGTTAAAGAGTTTTGAATTAGCAAATTGTTTAAAAAGAACTTGTTGAGAATGGTACGGGAAGCCATGTTACGACGAACTCAACCCAAGAGAAGCAATTGACCGTTTATAATGTGTTTAACGACATTACGTTTTTTGTTGGGTATATGACGTCCTTGCCTTGTATATGAAGGAATTCACGGGTGTTTCCCAGAATTAATGAATATGGTTTAATGTTGGTAATTATTATATGTAATTGTTATATACAGATTGTTAAACGCATCTACTGTCGACCGAACTTGAAAGAAGTCCGCGTCATCCTAATACTAAGAATATGTGATTAATCTCAACTGAAGAGTACGTGACCAAACATTATAAGTTGGCGTGACTGAGGACTGCGCAAATTAATGCTTGTACTCATCGTTTTGGCCAATTTTATGGTTAGACCCTACAAATTTTCATGTTGTTCTGTCAATCAAATTAGGCGATTCTCACGAAAACTTGAATATATAATTCTCAGTTATGTATTTATAAAGACAGATATCGAAAAAGGCATAAAGACAATAATATAACGAAGAGGAAAATAAAAAGAAAATAGCATCAAAGCAAAACAATCAAACGACAGCAACTACTACTCTCTGATGTAACCTGTTCAATATAAAAATCCTTTGAATTGGGTATCTTTATGATGCCACCATACATTTCTGGAAATAAATCAACCAGCCAGCACAAGCCCATCATAATGACGTCGATTTTTGGGGAATAATGTGTAACGTGTCAATGAACAATTTTTAACGGAAGTGGGGCCAACTCTTTAACCCAGCCGTCTCCACTAAGCTGACCGGAGCAACCCCGAGTAGGGTGGGTATCAAATAAGGGTTTCAACTGTACCTTTGCATTTGTGGCGTCATTAGTTCTGGCTGCCGTTTGTGGCACGTCATAAATGGTCAGAAACGTCATATGACCCAAAAGTCTCGTAAAGTTCCACGTCATTATAATGACTATATTTCGACGTTACAACCGGAACCTAATATTGACGTCTAACAAACGTCCATAATTACAGAAAATGTGTACACATTATTATTGACTTTGTTTCTGTGACCTATTGTGATCTACTAACATACAACACCCGTTATATGTTAGCTGTATGTTAAGAAAAGGTTTGAGTGATGGACATTATGAAAAATGTCTTAAGGAATTACGACATTGCCTCTCACAATTACCGTATTCAGTATTATTTAGCAAAGTCGTGTTTAGTTACAGGAATAAATAATAAATTTCACTCATCTGTTCTCATCTCTTCGTTAGACGTCAGACGTTATACAGTCCCTTAATCGTAAATATCACAAAAATTTTTGAAAAAAAATTCTTACATCTACTTTAGTTTTCGAAAATGTTAGTGATATTTGAGTTAGATAAAAGGATTACGTGGGATTACGTGGGGAAATGATGTCGTCTACTGGGTTGTGATCACTCCTTCCACCTCGGCCGCTTAGTCCTATTGTGGAGCCGATGGCATCCTAGAGTTCATCCAACAAGTTCAGGCCCTTGAAGTAGCTCATAGTCTTGTTATATGAGAAATTTTTCAGGTTAGCTAGTGTTTCCTGAGTTTGCAATGACCTGTAAACACAAAAGTGATTATTTTGATCCTTTTACGATCAAGTTTTACTAATTCTCCGGTTTCGACATGATTGGGTGAAATACACTCCTTCGCATGTACCAAACCAGCAGAACTGCTCCAACATTGGAGTACTTTCTGTTTTAAGCAGAAGCAAATTTGTAGTTTGGCTATCGAAATTGATATTCCAATTGCCGGTTCTGGGCCCCGGAAACAACCCGCAGCACCCTCTTTTGCAAGGGTGTCGGCTGCTCCATTACCTTGGATGAGGGAGTGACCCGGGGCCCAGATTAGGGTTAGGTAGATTTTTCGTTACAACTCCACCCCTCTCTATCTGGATAGGATATAGTGAAGAATGTATCGATCATTTGACGTGCGCGCAGCAGTCAGTAAGTAAGTAAGTAAGTAGATAAAGGGATAGTGGTTTCATACGACGTTCCAAACAATGTAAAACTAACGTTAGTCGTGACGTCATATTTGCCGTGACATTTGGCCGCCATTTTTACGTTACAATAACGATCCGTATAACGTAAATGTAACGATTTGCCTGATTAAAAGATGACGTAAATATTACGTAACCTTGCTGGCTGAATAATCAGTAGATAATAAGCGGCGAATTAACTTTCTTATAAAATACCTGTCTATGATGCTATACTGAGTACAATTCCAGATTAGTGTATAAAGATATTAAAATAAATGCTCTTCACTATTAAAAAGAAATCTATCTGAGCACATTACATGAAACTTTGATCAGATTATGGTAAAGTGAATTTGAGCCGCATAAGCATCTCTTGCTTTTCCACGAGCATAACCGAAGTATATTGTTAATCGTATATTAGTTTAGAATATTATTATTGATATTACTACTGTTAATTTTATCATGATAGGTAATGATGAGGGTTTGTTTATTAGTGTATTATGTTTGGCATTCAACTACGTAAGACCGCTCAGTATGTTATCTTCAAATAATACACATTAAGCAAAACATGTATCGGTCGGAACCCAAATCCTACCTGCATATTATAAAAAAGATAATGAGTCACATACACTTTTGGTGATCTTTACGTAGGCAGTCGAATATAGAATTTAACGGAGAACAGACATGTCCAATTTACTCTTGATTTTACAATATAGACATAACAATACACGCCACTAACAATCTGTGTATATTATGTTACATTATACACAATGAGAAGAGCCACTCTCTTATTCGTTGAGCTATTGACATGCTTCCAGAAATTTGGTTTACATATGCTACAGAAAATGTAATTGGCAATGAAGTATTTGTAACAAAAATAGAACAGGCCATACATTTCAAGAGGCAAAGTAGAACGAATTAGTTCCGGGAAGACTGCTTATAGACTTTAACCCTTTACAGATACATCTACAGGTAACCAAGCATATTGAGGAACATATAAACTTTCAGAATTTCATATTTTGATTCAGTTGGGAGCATTAATATCCGTCATCAAAGTTGAACTGAACAAAGCTACAAATATCGTTTTAGAGTTCTTGTCGTGATAGCGACCGTCGATGTGTAGGTACCTACATATAGAGCGCGAGAAAGTTCCTGGAACGACCCCGTCCAATTCCCGGGCAACTCTCTGAAACTCCGCTAATATGTCACGGTAGGAAAATCACACCTCTCCCGCCAGTTTGACGCAAACTAATTTAATTGCGACTACAAACAAGAATTGAAACTGTCGGCGTAGCAATAATCCATTTAAAAGTTCAAAGTAACGGTGGCGGCGCGCTAGGAAGAACCGCGCGCCACCTACCGTACGCAGCGGGAAATCCGCACGACTCGCACAAAATAACCGACTTTCCGCACTCCGTCCCGCTCTAAATAAAGAGGTGCCGCCCGCGTCCGGAAGATCGACGCCCGAGAGCTTTGGAGATGGAGCAAAACATCCGCTTGAGGGATGGGTTCGCGAAGTTCGGCTCTAAAAAGATTCATAATAGCTTCGACTAATTTTATTAGCTGTTTAAAGGGGAGCTAATTACGGACCATTTCATTAAGACTGTTTTCAGGCTTTTCCACTTTCGTAATCCCCCCCTCGGCTTCCGTTTCCCCGTTCCGCACCTTCGGCATCGGCAGGATGCGCGCGGGTCTCGTCAGAAATTTACAGGTGACTAATTCGTTCGTCTCTAATGAATTTGCCGTGTTCCGCTCTTCGGGCGTTCGATGTGCTGCCTGGGAAACGATTACGGTACGTTGTTTGTATAAATGGCATTTGTTAAACGGATTTGACTTCATAATTTTCATTCTAATTCCTGATAAGCCAAAGTAAAGAATAAAACCGGGGTATAAATATACCGTTTGTGCAGTAGGGAACCCTTAATTAGTTTTCTGTATTTTTGGATAATAAGGAACACAATATGACGTAATAGAAGACATTGGCTTGAAATGGCAGAATCAAAGATACCCTTACCATCTTAATAAGTGAATGACTCTAAATACGTTTTTATTCAAGAATCCCCAGTAGAAACTATAAACGAAAAAGTGTTAAACTAAGGTAAAATCTTGAAAAATATGCTGCTCGTCAGATGTTATTCCACTGGTGATCTGTTGAGCAGATTTATAGTGTGCCGTGGATGTGGGAAGTGCACGAAAACTGACAGTACAGTGTCATGATAATTGAAGAAATAATTGACTTACTAGTATGCCTTTGGTGTAAATCAGGACTTACTGGACCAACAGAGGGCTCTGAGTGCAAAACTTTATCTAATAGAGGGCTCTGGGTGTAAAATTTTAGAACTCTGCATAGCGTATTTTAAATTTATATTACAATTTTTTTGGTTTAGTTTAATTAGTAGTTCGTTTGGTTTTTACTTATTGTTTAATCACATCGTTATTTTTATTATTATTGTGTATTTCCTCTGTAAAGATTGACATGTCCCGAATTAATTATTATTTTGTTAATGCACGTCGAACTAAAAATGACTCATCGCCAGGTACCAAGACTCTACTGTACTTTTTAGGGTAATTATATTCCTAATGGCTATATTTTTGTTGATTGGGTATATTAATGTTAGAGCGAATTGTTTTCCTTCAGAGTCTTTAGTGTGTATAAAATTATTGTTAAAGTTGGTTGGTGAGATATTGTGTTTGAAAAATAAGCGAATTTTGCGCGGTAGGAGTAATTCGAACAGTGTGTTTATTATATTCCGTCTGGTAAGCAAAAAGGTTAATTCCAATTGTACAAATAACTTTCCGGAATACATTAATCGAAACCGGCAATGCGTGTTTTTGCGCAACTTGTGTTCTCACTTTCTGAACACAATTATAGTTGGAAATAGTACACGTGCTACTTAAAAATCTGCACGGCAGTATGCATACACTTTTTGGCATATTTTGTGAATGACATTATGCGTAAAGAAGCTTGTATAGAAGCATGAATAAGATTTTGGGTGACATTATACATCCTGTCAAGTTTAAAATATATGAGATTTGGCGCGGTAGTCTGTTTAGTTGGGTTCGCAGACCACCAGAGGGATAGGCACACAATTTGAACGTTAAATGCCCCCCATCTATCCTTACTATATTACCTTTCTTTATGTGTGAATAATTTAGTGTAAAATGTAGCAATTTTCTCGAATCAAACCAAAATAATCACGAAAAGACAGAGGTCACACAAAATTATAGCACGAAAGTCGCCTTAAATACATTAATATCAATAGTCGCAAGTGATGTTTTTGATTGAGTATTAAAAATAGCAGCTGCCGCTATCAACAGATATCGAACAATAGTGCTTGTTTGTTGACTGAAGGTCTGAACTTCGAAAATCTCGTGAAGACAAGCATGGTACAACATGTTAATATTGACATTTTCGATCCAGGATTTAACGAAGCTCCACGTGGCATTACGTGTAACTTTTGCGTCAATTTATGCACACCCCATAGCGAATTGATTTTGGAAGGAATGATATGAATACTAAAATGAGAAAATCATTCATTCTTTTCGCTATGCACTTTCTCTGCCCAATTGTCATGTTTCGTCTATTGACAACAATTGAAATAATGTGGGAAGGACCGTAAGAAACAAAATTTGGCACTAATGAATGAAATTTTCTGAAGAACGTAATAGGATTAAAGGCTACTTTACCAGGAAAAACATTCGGACTACTGGTTATTATCTCAAATCATAAAAGCCTATTCCTGTAATCAACTCAGTAGTAATTACCGACGCATTCGGTCTTGACGCCTGCAAAGAAAACGAATTACGTTTTAATCTATTTAATCTTTGGTCTTCCCGATTCGTCCTAATGCAGCAGCATCCGTCTGCACGTTTTCCCTTTCAACGATGGCCGGTGAGGAGCGCAGCGGATTACAAATTGTTAAATTAGGATGAAATCTCGTATTTCGTAATCAATTATTTTTTAACGGGAAAATACGGTGGACCATATATGGATCGCGTCTCCCTTCGGCTCCCATTACGTAATGGTGGATGGGTTCCGCATTAATCGAACTCAATCCGTGTGTGAATCAGTAATATTCGACGCTAATGATCGCGGATATTCTTCGCTCTTGTTTTCGTTTCAATTCCAGCGTGTTTTTTCCTTTTTTTCGTTTGCTCTTTATCTAGGTATTTCGTTACGGCAACCGATGTGGAATGCTGACCAATCAGGGAGTGAATAATCTCCGTTTGGATTAATATAATGCGGGAGATCAGTTTCTAGGCTCCTCTAAATTATCCCAATATGTCATAAATCTGCTCGCTAAATAATAACGAATCAATGGTTATTGCCAGGAGGTTAAGAATATTTCAACGGGGAAATATGACAAAAGAAAGAAACGTTTTGGATGAGGTAATAACTAATAACAGATTAGAAATTGCTTTTGCATTGAAGAGTAATCATCAGTTGAAATAAATGGAAGCAAAAACCTGTAGAAAATAACGGTGATTCACAGAAAATTTATGGGCAAGTGCGTCAGTGCTTTTGAAAAAGTATAAATGCTTAGTTTGTGGTAACAACTATATTTAGAATCAAGAGATATTAACCTCTTAAGCGCGGATAACACGCGGATATTCAATTCTTACATGACGCATAAGGGCATAAGCCCTTAAGAGGTTAAATGGAGATAAACGAATGGTGCATTTACGGGAAATTGAGTTAAGGGGTTAGGCCACAGTAACGGGTATAAAATCATGTGCGAATTTAACAATTTTTTTTCGTATGAAAAAGTGATT
>JARFOC010000625.1:421971-432972 GCA_031763485.1 Osmoderma eremita
AGAAAAAGAAAACTCTCAAAGTAAAAGACGCTTGAGTAACGTCAACATAAATGGTATGCGCGAATCACCGCTGTTACCAGCATACTAAGCTACTGCTACAACGACAACTCCTACTATTCAATGCACCCCACCAGCGCAGCATGACGGCATTCGGGAGATTGCGATTGTGATCCACGATATGACATCGCCGCTTGCTGAAATATATTACTTATAGGCGGCTTTAAAGTTTAGAAATGGCCAGCGCTGTATTTATGTGTGTACTTACATAGGCATACCTTGATACATAACAGATGTAAATAATATAACACAAATTTCTTGGAGTACACAGAGCGCATTAGTCTTGCAGTGAATTTAAGCAACTAGCAAGAGTTTGCAACGGTTGTCTATAGATACCACAGTTTGTTGATTTTTATATCCGTTTCTTTTATAGTTCCTCACTCTTTCTTGCATAAATGTTAAACAAATGTTGCGAAATGGATATATTTATATTGAAATATGAAATATTTTTAATTAAGTAAGCTACAAAAAAAATCTTTCTTTTCACCTAGATTCATAAAATAATGCACTGGGCGGTGTGAGGTAAATCTACCTCTAATTTCTTCCCATTCTTTACCGTATACGTTTCCTTATATAAGTTAACGGTTTCTATTTTGTCCAATAACTCTTCAATTAATTTTGCCCCTTCTTGCTTTATATTCTCAACAATGGTGGTCAGATTCTTACCAAATTCCATTCTCCCGAACTGTATGGAAAACAAATTGTTACACCCACCATAACCAGTGTTTCTATCAAATCATTTACATGCAAGAGTAATCTCCCCGACTAGACATCGGCCTGCCCGCAACAAGTTCCTCGCGTTTTTCGCTAAAGATCCCCGGCAAGTTCCATTAATCATTCGCCATTAACTAAGGACGGGGACGTTCTTGAATCCTCGCGCGCGCATGTTGGGACTTGTATGTGTGCGTAAACGTGGAACTCTTTTTACGACATCAGAGTTTAAATGATTACACACCGAACGGACCGGCAAATTATAAATATTTAACATCGCGGACAGCTTTACACGGGCCGAAGACAGCGGAATTTCCTCGGTACTTCCCCCGCGTCTTTTTATTACTGAGCGACGACTATACTAATTGCAGACGGAGACGGGAACACATTTACCTACAGCGTCCTGCTTGTCTGCACCCATGTTCGTACCATGTATACCTAGGGTAACGAGCTGGTCGTCTCGATAAAGCTGCTTCCTTTTTAGATTTTAATCTTAGTTACGTAACCCTGTAATAATTATGCGGCATCGTGTAGGTTCACGCCGCCTATAAAAGGATGTAAAATTAAAACAAATGAGGATTTATATCGTGACGTTTCAATATTAATATTGGCTGAACCCCGCTAGTGTTCGCTGTATCTTATTTGTTTCGTTTCGTAGTAACGCAGCTCGTTGGTGCTTGCATAATTTGAGGGGTGGTACTGCGGTGCAAGGATTATACGTCAGAATGACAGCAGTTGGTCGAGAATTTTTGGACGCACGAAAGTAGGACGCATGTCATCTGGACGTATGAGATGTGTAAATGAATATCCTGAATATTTGCGTCCTTTTGCCGGATGCAATAACTAGAGTCGTCGCAGATCTTTTTTTCTAAAACGAGAAAGTACCGGGGGAAGATGCATCGTGTCGTTATTTTCATCATAACACCGGCTTCCGGGTTGTATGCAAGCTTTGCTGCTACCGACCCGTCACTGACACAATCCGTAATCCGGAGTTAGACGACTTTAGCCTTCAGTCGCTTTATCGCGGGTGCGCCTTCTCATAAAATGTGACTGACGACGACGACATCATTATTTATACTTACACCGGCGGTGCGACAAAGCGAGAGCCAGATAGCGCAGGGGAAATAATTAATTTACATCTGTTTTGTGTGTGTAACGGAGTCGCCTCCGATAAGGGGACGCTCATTTACTATACCACGGGGAACCGACCGCTCTTGTGCGTCGCCTATCGGTCAACTGTACGGATAAATCTTTTGTGTCACCGTTTTATGTCATTTACCCAACTTCCGACGGCCCATCAGATAAATAATATAATCGTCATGGTGTAGAAAGGAATGTCTCACTATCACTTGCTTCGAGATGTGTTCATTTCGTTGTTGATATCTTAATAATAAGATTCGCTGTTGTAAATCAGTTTTTGAATCAATCTTTTGAATCATTCTCCACCATTCAACTTGCTGGTTTCTTTGCACGTTCTAGAATCTGTCAGACATCAATATAGTGCAAACTTTGCTACCTGTAAATGACAATGCAGAAACACATGTGCGTTAATGCATTAATGCCTAATATGTATCCCCTGAATTTATAATCCATAAGGTAGTATGGAAATGATTCAGACATATATATAGAATGGAGGACCAGAAACCAACGTAAGGAATGTAGTTGCCAAAAACGCATGAGAAGTGTGCAAGAGAATGGCCAAAAGTGCCTAAAAGAGCGAGGTGCCGATTGGAATGATGGTAAAATAATGGCAAGAAATAGAAAGAACTAGGCAAGATTTACACATGGTTAAGTACACATAAATACCTTAACGCCCTTGAATAGAAGGCTTATTAATTATATATATATATTGCAATGTTTCAAAAGTGACTTTCATGTTTACGCTAATGTCAAAAATTGACACAACTACGCATACGATTTTAAATTTGCTATTAATAACAGTTGGGTTCGATGCATTACTTCAGATTGACTTAACAAGGCAACTTTCGAACATCTAATATGACAACTGAGAAATTTACTACATTTAAATTATGACATAAGAAAATTAGGTTACAAATGTCGCTCTAGTGATTATTATACATAGAATTTTGAAAATAGGTTACTATATAAAAGAAGAACAGGGAATTTTGACAATATCAATTAGAAGTCATAAATACCGTATCTACCCTTGCTGTTTGTGTTTAAATGTATTGTATTCCCCAGTTTACTTTCTTCCTTTATCCCTCTCTTCTTTAACCCAAATATCCAATTTTCCTCCTTCTCTTTGGATGATTCATCAATTTATTACCAAACAATTAGCAAAGCTTCTAACGATTCGAACTTGAGGTTAAAATGGAGTATTTTCAATTTTCAAAAGTTGCCCACACACGTTGGGCGCCAAGCTATGCAATGTGGTATTAAATATTTTTCAAACTTTGAAATAATATATCTGCTATGGCATTGTTACTGGCATTAGCCCCTAAAATAAATAATTTGGAAAAGTTAGGGTGAATTAGTTTTAAATTATAATGGAAACAGTTTTTGATTTCATGCAAGGCTAAATCATGTTTCTCTAAGCGTATAAATTTTATTTGCTTTTCCAAAAATTAATATAAACCAAAAAAAAAAAATCGGTATAAATTTACTGAAATAATTGACAACTCCTAAAAAACTTTTTAATATTTTATTATTAGTACGTTTTGGGAATTCCTTAATTGCGTTCAATCGTTCTGGATCAGCTATACTCAACCTTTTTTTTTTATAGTGGCCACAAACACGTGTTAGTCATGGTGTCGCGGGCCGCAAACAAAAAATATTTAGGCAATGATTTCTAAGGTTTTCGCGATTGTTACAGATTGAATTAATAAACTATGAATGGATTTATCGCGTATATTTTACTGACGTTTCGAACACTTTGCCAGTGTCCGTGGTCACAAGCAGTCGTTTAATTCAAATTATTTAGGTGTTAGTAAAAAACGTAATTCAAAATTAATGAACTATTTACTGTAATGAAAAACGTTTAATGAGATTTTTGAAGCTGTGAACACTTTTTCAACACTTTGTCAAGATCTGGCTTGTTGCTGCACACTAACCTTATTACATCATACAGATGAGGGTCTGTAAGGTTGTTTCTGTAAACTTTCTTTGTGTAGTTCAGTTGAGAGAAAGACGATTCGCACACATATGTAAACCCAAAGAACGTTAATAGGATTTGGGCACTTTTTGGACGCTTTTATACTTTTGGGGAGCCAAGCTCCAAAATTCCATATATTCCCTTTTTTCTCTTTTTTTCTTTAAACAGAGCTTCTAGGTGGATGTCGTTTTTAAAATCGATGAACTCATCGAACAACTCTGAGTATTTACAATTTAAAACTGCAGCCAGCTTTGGGATTGTAGTTGTTTCTAATGCCATGGATTTTCTACAAGTAACAAACTTTCTTTATTTTTCTTAGATCTTGGAACCTTTTTTTAAAATAGTCCATCAGTGCAGTTATATTAATTTGAAATTGTAGAGCAGTTTTCTTCGGAGTTGTCGATATGGTCCTCAGTAGCCTTTATCATACATAGTTGGAAAATTTTGTAGCCGTCTGTTCTGTATTTCTTCACGATAGATACTTAGCCTTTCCTCAAAAGCAAATACTTTATTCGCCATTTGTGATACGATGCTGTTTTCACTTTTTAAACTCCGATTGAGACTATTTAGTTTTTCTGTAATATCAGATAGAAAGGCTAAAAAACACCACCATCCGTCATCTTGTAATTCAAGATACCCTTTATTATTTTTATAATTTTACTTTAAAAAGGAAATTAGCGAAAATGAGGTATACTATAGACAAATCTGTGTTAATCGTATGTTAGTTTAGAGTATTATTGTTAATATTATTATATGTTAGCGAGGGTTAGTTTATTAGTTTATGATGTTTATCATTCTACTAGGTAAGACCGCTCAGTATATTACCTTCAAATAATTCGCATTAAGCAAAAAGTGCATGGGTTGAGAATCAAATCCTACCTGCATATTATTAAAAGGACAATGAGTCACATACACTTTTGGTGATCTGTACGTCGGCAGTTGAATATAGAATTTAACCGAGAACAGACGTGTTTAATTTACCCTTGATTTTACATCTGATAAAAATAGAGAATTAATAAGATATTTAGAAATGATGAGAAAGATCATAACAATGTATATATAGCTCTCGCAACGACGCAGCCGACTTTTGACAGCGATAATGTTAAAATCAAACCAACGCAACCAAAGACAACTTCGCATTTAGCAAATTTTGTTTAGCAATTCTTAGATTTTAACTAATGAAAACCAGGTACTTTGCGGAAAATGACTTCTATAAATTCTAATTTCTAATTCTAATTCTATAAATTTAAAATAATTTTTCCTCTTTACCAATTTCATTTCTTATTTCTTTGTTTCAGATGAGTTACGTCATGATATTAATGGTCGATATCGGTTCAGTCTTGGATGTGCTTCCCAACACATTATATGTCACATCATATGCGAGGTGGAATCAATCTGTTTTCCTTTTGACAAATAAAACAAAGAACTAAAATTTTACGAGGGAAAAGAGGAGCAGGATTTAGTTGTTTGCAAGGATAATTTTCACGGTAGAAATTGCGTAGTATTTTATTAAAATTTACCGAGTCAAATGAATATTTCGCACTATTTCCTTCTCTTGTTTGAAAAAAAAAATTTTTGTACCATCATTTTTCTAATATGTTTACATAGTAAAAAGATGATCGGATTCAAATTTATTTTTTTCAACGCTCTTCCTATGCCGCATCAAAAATTTGCCACTTGGGTTGGTACACATGTAATCTATGCAATCTACGCTTTCGACAATTGACAAACAATTAACCTATTTATGAATTAATCATGACGAGAACGAATGAACTGCAAATGCTTGCAATCATTTCGTCTGCATATCAACGACTAAAGTGCAAATAAAAACTAAAATAAATACTGTGATTTGCTGCTATTGGACGTGCGATTCTGATAAAATAGTTCCACGCGCGGTTGACCGCTGTATGCCACGTGTCACGCAATAAAAGCGGCCACACAAAGGGTTTCCGCGTCACAATGGCGCATTCTTCGCAGTAAATTATTGAAAATATCCCCGGAAACGGGCGACATAAAATCAAATAGTACATACTGGTGTATGCTTCTTCTCTGTGACGTTGAAACGAAATTGGTTTTGACGTACTATCCGTTACACCGCCACCTATGGGGTTTTGTGTCGGCGAACAAAGGACATATCGCACATACATAGCTGTAACTAAATTTGACGCGCACACTTAAAACCGGGTCGTAACAATGGCTAGTGAGTTTGTTTTCTAAGCGCTAAATGACCGCGCACATACCATGATTTATAAAAGTTACTACACTTCGCAATGAATTATGTATCAGAATGGCTGAACTTGGAGATTATGCATCTATAGACAATCAGAAATGATGCTTGTATTGTATATGATATTTACAATTAGATGATTGTTTTGAACATCTATTCTAATAAAATTATTCTTTGACAGAATTATTAATTGTTTTTAGGCACAGAACACCAATTAAAGAGAAACGCGACCTCTGTACATTTCGTTGGAAACACGTATGACATTACAGCGCCCTCCGGTCTCCCTACGTCCAAACCTGGAAGTACGACTGTATCGTGCTTACTAACTTTTAAACAGTGCGACATTTAAAAGTTAGATGTGTTTGGATTTTCCTTAATCTCATCAGTGTGGTGCGCCTACTAATAACGAGTCGTATTTACATCTCACATTTAATTTAATAATGCCGTGACTACATTTTTAATTCGACTTTTAATCATTTCTGAGAATAAAATTTATCGCTAACAGTATTCACAGTAAAAGATTAAAAATTATAATCAAAAATTTAGCTATGGCATTGTTAAATTAAACATTAGGCAGAAATATTGACCGATATGTTTAATTAGCAGAAATCACAGACACATCTAAAAAAAAACGTACGAACTCAAAAATAAAAATTAATTCTAAAAACAGCATAAGAAACATGTAAGTAATTATAAATATAATAAAAATTTAAATTCTGTTAAAACTGACAATGACACCTCTTCATTCTGTGTTGGTAACAGAGACGGTGAAATTATTGTCCAAAGAAGAAGAAAGTGTAGCAGAAATGCAATAATCATAATTCACTACCTGGTTCTAAAGAAAATAAATTACCTGGTCCATTTTCAGAAGTGCATGATAATTCTTCATTACTAATTTTCGAAAAGGTTGCAAGAGGGATAGCATCCAAATTAAACTACTTCTTTAGAGAATGATAATTATAATAAGAACTATGAAAGTGCCTATAAACAGTAAGATATGGTTTTCATAATTTATTTGTCTGGCCTGCCAGTTTTACTTTTGGGAAGCAGCTATTGTATATGTAACACATTTGCTATTTCTAAATTATAACTAGATTTTACTACAGGATACTGCATTATACTCTATTCATATTATATTTTATTTAAAGCTAGGCTCATGGACTGTGTAAAATATAAATTGCTAAGATCTGCGAATCATAATTATTTTTCTTCGTGTGCAGAAAGACTGCAAATTTCTCGCCTGACAATTTCTGACATATGGACTACATATCCAAAAGAATTAAAAGCTAATGTCGTTATTACATACATTGTTATGCAACAACTAGGTGATGTCTCACTGCCAAATGAGGCTTCAAGTGAACTAAAAATAACAATTAGAAGTTGTTGTCAAACTGCTCTGAGGTGGGCTAAACCTTAAGTGGAATTAGTGAAGAAAAAGTGGAGATTAGAAGCAATGACTAAAAGAATTGAAAATTAGTGTAACAATACCAAATCCAAAGAAAACAGATATATTGACATATACGTTAGGGAAGTACGATATTTAATAGAAAACACGAGATTTTACATAACAAATAATACAATGAAGAAGTACACGGAGGCAAGAATAGGGGAACACCAGTATGGGTTTAGATAACCATGATCAGTGATCACGGTTGCCTGTGGGTGATCATTGATCACCAACAGATGCCACGTAAAATATGGACCAGGTTACAGAGAGTTGTCAAAATTAAATTGGCTTTCGATAGCCAGAAGCTACATACATGAAGATTATGAATAGAGGGGAAGATTTTGTATGTAAAGTTAACTACTACGAAAGGTAGCTGACAAAAAGAGAAATTCCTGAAGAATTTGAGAAAAAATTAGAAGTAAAGCAGAAAGATGGATTTTCCACTGATTCTTTTTGTTTATAGCTCAGTTCGGTGTGCATTTTACGAATATGGCAACAGTATTTCTCTAACAGCTTTTGGTTTTTAGTTACAGCTTACTACCCGCATTTACCAATTTGGTTTTGATTTTTATGTTTCGACGGACACTAAGAAATATTTTCTATTAAGTTAAAAACACTCCTTACCGCCTTGTTGGGTAAAAAGCTATGTTCTTCGTATTTTAAGCCACCGTATCCTATACCTAACCTATATTTATATATACATACATATTTTCTTGTTTTAGATATGGCTTCGTCAAGAAGACATTGTTTACATAATCCTAATTGTTTTTGATATATTTATGGCGAATATATCTTTGAAAAATATCGAAAACCTATATCAGACTTCGTAAAGACTGCGTATCTTCCGTACTTTAAAATGACATCGTGCAATCAAGACAAGCCATGGGTACCTCATATTGTGTGCCAGAAATGTATTGTGTCTGCGACAATGGTCCAATGGACAATGAAATGCAATAAGGTTTGAAACACCCATGATTTGACGAGAACCTCAAAATTATCACAACGATTACTACTTCTACGTTGTGAAAATAAACTAATCTTGGAAATCGAAGTAAATGGTCATATCCTAACTTATCTTACGATCTCAATTAAAATCATGTGAGGTACAAGCCAGCACTTCTAAATTCTCTAAAGATGCAAAACTACATAAACCCGAACACAATACATCTAATGAAGACTCTGATTCATACTACATATTTAGTCAATCAGAACCCCAACGATTTAATCAAAAAGATCTAAGTGACTTAGCAAGAGATCCAAACCTATCAAAAGAAGCTTCTAAAAGTCTAACATCTCGTTTAAAAGAAATCCAACATTACTTTTTATCGCACTCGAGGAAAGAATCTGTTACCGTACTTTTCTGAAGAGAAGGAGTTAGTCTTTTGTAATGATATTAGAGGTATTTTGTAACAGATGGGTTTAAAAATATACCAACCAAGTGATTGGCGTCTTTTTATAGGCAGCAGCAAAAGAAGCTTAAAATGTGTTTTACTTCATAACGGTAACTAGTATGGATCTATACCTATTGCACATTCGACGACTTCGAAAGAAGAGTACACAAATATTTCTAAAGTAATGCAAAAAATTAAGTATCAAGACCACAACTGGGCCATCGATGCTATCGAAATTGCAAGAGCTGGTGTGCAACATGAGCATAAAAATCCACTGCTTGCACTCACATTTAGAGCGATTCCCAAAAAATTAGGAGGTTGTAATATATAGTTTTGCAGTTACTATCACAAACTTATCCTTACAAATACTCATAATATTGTTACTTTAGCTCTAGGTTTAGCAGGAAGATACAATATAATAATTACAATTCAAAGATTTTACGTTCTTCCTTCATTCCTCTTTAGTTTGATGGGTTTACAATAACCTTATACAGTATTTCCGCACACCTCTAGGTGTAAATATTATCGGCAGTAAACCGTCTACTCTAGAGGCACTATACTAACGACACAACGTCCAAAGACATAAAATGTGTCTCCAGGACAAATGCACCGGCAAGATATCCATATCTGGCCTTCAACCATATATAATTTAATTAGAAATACCGGTAGGAAACAAATAGTATTGCAAAAATTCACGGGCGGTCTCATGAGATAATGGTTCGCGACCGCTCAGTTAATAACCGATGTCGCTCAAAGCTATTGGGCTATTGGGTGGTAACACTTCTTCGAGAACGCTCACGCCGGGCAGTACGGCTGTGCCGTTATACCTGAGACAATTGACAGGTAATATATTCTAATGCGTAACCCAAGAAGTATTATAGGTAGCAATATCGAGAACTGTGTAGCAGCAGCGTTGGTTACTAGAGGTAATACGAATTATACGAATTCCCTAGATGCTTTGTGGTTTGCGTGAGGTGTATGCTCACGCAATTACATGTAACTTCCCTCGTGTTGGTTTTATGTCTGCGTGCTGGGATCATAAATCCTTCATGTTAATGGATTTTTAATTGCTATGTTACAATGTAAGTTAAGAAGCGACTCTTCCAGTTGATGCTCGTACTTCTATCGGAATTATATGTCGTAGGTACATGTACGCATTTGCATGTATTAATGATAATAAGGAAGTGGAAAGGTGCTAAGAGAAGTTAAAAACATTTACTCCTTAGATAAGTTTATTCTGTTGTAATGATTCTCCCATTTGGGAACACAGCCGAGGTCTACAGATATCTTCCTTATTGAAGATAATAAAAACGTGAATTGAAAACGGCGAGAGGAAAATATGAAGGATATCCAATAGTTCTTCTATTTTATCTAATAACCAGAGAACCGAGCAAATCGCATAGGCATTTCATGTATGGACTTCCCAATAAATATTCGTTAGTGGTTAGGGGGTTGAAATGATTTCCAAACCTCTATGTTCCCGATAAAAAAAACATCTCAAAGTATTTATCATCGTCTTAGGAAAACTTAAACGTATTGGAGGTCCAGGAAAACCAATGACAGTTAGAAGCAAATGTGCTGAAAATGGTAGAAAAAAATCCAGATAGTCTCACTAGAAAAATTGTAAAATGATTGAATTCAAATAATGGGGCTGTGTGGGAAATTTTGAGAGAGTTATGGTATCCATGCCACATTCAACGTGTTTAGGTCTTATTCTGCAAATTTTTCTCAAACGTATTGAATTTTGTCAACAGATTCTAGAAACATTGGTTCCTCAACTATTAGCGCTGATTCTGTTTACTGATGAAGCAAATTTCTCAAGAAATGCAATAAATAATTTTCACAATAACCATGGCTGGGCTAAAGAAAATCCACATGACGTACGTGAAGACGATTTTCAACATCAATTTTCATTTGGATTAGATTGGTGGGTGAATTGAAGTGAAAGGGTTCCTCTACCAGGAAGACTTATCGGTAAGGTACACTCGTGGCCACATAAAAGTTTCCGGCCGACAAGCAAGTTTTTAGAAGTTTTTACAGTGTACGAGTGTGTTTA
>JARFOC010000625.1:434033-448001 GCA_031763485.1 Osmoderma eremita
AATTGTCACGCGTTGCATAGACGACGACCAGTTTTCGCACGTCGTATATGCCGCGCCCAATTCACGTGACACCATTTAAATCAATGTATGTTCACAATATTCACTTTCACTGACAAAGATCTTTACAAATGCTTACAAGGGCGATCCCAAAACCGGAAATTCAAAAGATTATGAAACTTTGGAAGCAAGCAGATCAAATATACTATGCAGCGGAAAAACCCCCTGAGTGGGTGAAATGAATTTGTGAATTTTTCCATTCTGCCTATACGCATAAATCGCTAATGGTAAGAGGTATAGAAAAGGTTTTAAGACAAAAATTGTTTGTTTTAATGAGTTTTATTAAGCAGAGAAGAAAAAAATCACTATATCAACATTTCTACATATATTTTCTGTCCGGTTGCAAAAATTCTAAGATTGTATCAGTTTTCGGTGAAAATGATGTTTCTCTTTGGGCATCAAGAAGGATATCGTATTATCTCGTGCAATTTTAGTAGGAGCCGTCTGTTATGAGTCTAATGAAACACTACAGCCTCTTGACGTTTTGTATTTTTCTCCCACCTTTTATATCCATTTCCTATTCCACCCATTCCGAAATCCTTGGGCCCTCTACCAAACCGTACAGGGCCTTGACCGGTTGGTCTATATAGTTCTCTGGGTTCATTTTTGGTTTCTCAAAGATTGCCTGTCTGTTAGGGTCTGAGGCCTTGCATTCACATAGGACGCGGTATGCAGTCTTTATAGCCCCTTCACACAGTCCACAGCTTGGGTCCTCAATGTCAACCCCAATCTTCTATAGGTGTCCCTTCAGTGCACAGTATCCTGCTAGGAGACTTATTACTGTACGAAAATGATTCTTACTAAGATTTAGTAGTTCGTCAGCCTTCTTTACTAATCTCTCTTTAACAAAGGTTTTTCCATGACTTTGCCTGGTTGTATTCCAGTACAACAGATTGTTGTCCAGTTACAGATTGCATCAACTTTTTGGCATTTCCTTCTCTTCATTACTTAGACCTATCCTGTAACCGCCACTACGTTCTCTTGGAATCTCTTCTTTAGTCACAAAAATTTCTGACTATTCTTTGAATTCAATATTTACTCAAATTTATAGTTTTTATGAACGCTTTAGTAATATATATTCTCACAATTTCACCATCTTCAAACGTATGTAGTACTGTATTGGGCCCGAATCATGATTAATCTCCTTGGTTTCTTTCCTGAAAAGCAAGCTAATATTAAAGCATCTTTTATATTTTATCTGCTGCTCAAATAAATCATGGTAATTCTTTATTCCCTTAATTGATAAAGTGTTGCAATGGTAAGGAAATCCAAATCGTCCATCATGGCCAACGCTTGGATACTTAGAAAGTGCCTATATGTTCATGTGGCATATATCTGTAATAACAATATTTAGAACCATAACAACAGAGGTTAAATTGATGAATTAGATGTAGAGAGTATCCCGTCTCAATTCGTAGAGAAGGTTCTGAAGCTTTTACCTAGCCAGTTTTTTTAGTATTTCCCCGATATGAAGCAGGTTGGTGGGTTCGATTCCGTCCTCGTCCAATACGACTCGTTTCAAGAGCTTTAGTTTAGTATACCAAACAAGTCCGTATTTGTAAAAACTTTAATATTAAACATAAAACTCAACAAAACAACGCACGTCCTTTTGTTTAACTCCTGTGATAATATTCAGAGTGTGTAAAAACATAATAGATTGCCACGTGGACAAAAATTTTGGAATTTATTATCTGCTGAGGCAAAGGCTCAATGAATGGATCGTCGACCCAAGGATATTTCGAAAATATCTGCAAATTTTATATTTATTTATAGGATGATTTTTGTGCTGCTCTGATTTCGTCATTGAACTAACAAATCCCGGAGTTTTTAAATTTTGTCGATTAAGGATTTTTGTAACTAACCAGCTTGTATAAGAGGAAATGTAGGAAATTAGATTCAATTTAATGTTAATTACCTCTATTGATTATCACCAGTAAACACGTGTGTCACCACGGTAATTAAGTCGTTAAAGTTTTCATGTCGATCCCAAATTACCTGGGTCCATTTAGCGACGGATAATGAACCCATAGTTCGTGGAAAGCGGTGTAAGATCGCCAGTAAAATCGTGAAAAACCGACAGCAAACCATCTAGATTGCCGAGGCTCAAAAGTGTATCTGTTTACTGCGTTTATCAGTCTACCAACCGGTCGATATTTACATAAACCCGATCTAGGCGCGTAATATACAAAATCATTTCCTTCAAGTGAAGATAATAATGCGTTGCTGCGATCGGGGCAATTCCAACCGAGAGAGAAGCTCAGCGACATAGATAACCGCTCCTACTCCATACACACACATGGACAGGAACAGAAAGAGACGGTGCTATACACCCGCACACTAACAGTAGAGTTTGCATTAGATTTCCGCGTTGCAGCACCAGGCGTCCGTCTTCTTCTTCTTTTTCTGATAATAGCATTCTCCGGCCGGGGAAGTTTAATGGCCAATTTATAAAGTTCTACCCTATAGGGATCACGTATCCTTTTGACAGGTTCTCCGGTATGATCTCTGCCGGTACACTCTGCGAACTTCCCTCCTGGTGTTACTTTATGCGGAACTCCGTAATAAAAGTCAAAGCTCGCCGTATCACTTTGTTCTCTATTCCCGCGGTATACGGCGTCCCTAATGGCTTCATTTGTATCTGACTTAATCTGCTGGTAATTTCATCCGCGCCGACGGTATTGGGGCTCAGATGATTTGTGTCTCGTTTCCTGGATCGCAAGATTTTATATTTTAATAGATCGCTAGATGCATCGTTAGAAATTAGATTGCTTTCTTGAAGTCCGCACAGTATTTCGGATATAAATATATCCTGCTATTACTTATCTGTCAAGGTAGGTAGATCTACCTATTACGAAGTGTATGACAACATCGAAAAAAGTTCATAATCACACCATATAAATCGCCAGTGTTATCGAAAACGAAACAAACTGAATAAATTGCATGAAAATTGACGTTAGGAGCAACACTAAAACTCCTTGTTTGAAGCAGAACTGTAAAACGTCGTTTCTCTCCCTCGTATTTCAAGATGTTTTGTTTTTCTTTCTGTTCAACTATCTTCTTACGATGTTGATGTCCAATTTTCATGCAATATTGTGTTTGGTTTCTCAGCGATCGGGTCAAATTTTGATGATCGATCGTCCGGCATTTTTTTCGCGTGATCCCTCCAGCAACAGCATCTTGATCTCACAAACCGAACAACCAACGTCTGGTATCTTTAGTTCTGCGCGTATTCGATCTTGCTGCATAGTCCCTTAAAGTAGCTTTCTTAATCGTTCGCAATGTTTCCATTCCTGTAACTTATACTATAACTACATATGTTACAACTGGGTCTCGCAACTCTTACATAGATGCGAATGGTGACAGCATCAATTGTAGACAGTGCAATTATAGTATTTGCTTTTCTATATCACATCCCCCAAGCAATTAGATATTTTTGATGATTTGTCTGCTTGGGTCAATACTTCTTGATGTAAGTTTTTACAGGTAGATATTTCAACCGTCAGATATGCAAGTTTATGTTTGATGGGTTGGTCGTTAGAAGCTAATTTGCGTCTGGTGTATTCCTTCGCTATAACCATAGATTCTCTCTTTAATATCGACATTAACATGCTAAACTTTTCTGCTGTTGTTTGAAATCTATATAATTGCCACTGAGGATCGTACTTATTCCCGGGCATTAATATGGCGTCGTCGGCATGGCATAGTATTTTCAGCGCTCTTGATCCCATTTTGTAACCTCCACTGCCTTCGTTAACATTATTGTTATTTGATTCCCCACAAAATTGAAGAGGGTTGGACTCTGATATCTTCTTAACATACTCCCCTCCGAATGGGCACTTGTATCGCTGAAGCTTGCTGTGGCTTTATACGTGTTTTATTGTTTTTGTTGAACCGTTATTCGATATAACTGTGCCTAATATCGTTTTCTTGGAATATTTTTGAAACTTTTGTTAGTTAGTTGTGTTCAGACTTCTTGTGTGCTTACATATTTGACCTACACTGTATATTACCAAAAAATACTATTTAGGGGTGCCTTCAGTTACCACTTGACAAGTGAATTATAGGTCACTCCTAATATGTAACTGGCGCCAGCTAGACGAGACATCTGCTTTGTAGATATATTATATTTATGTATAGGATTTAGGTAGAAATTTTAGAGAAAATAAATCAGTTGCGCTTAAGACACCACCAACGACGTTTCATTTCTATTATACACAAAAAGAACAAACAACAACATAAAATTGGTAGCAGAACTATTATACACAAAAAGAGTATACAAAACAAGTTGCAACCTATCAAATGCTTTTTTGAGATCTACTAAGCAGAGTAATAGAAGCTTGTAGAGTTCCACTACTGAGCAGTGCTTCTCCACTGGCGAATCTGATGAAGAGCATATAATAATAATGCTTTATTTGTTGTACACTCATTATATAATTACAATACAATATATAATTATACTTTTGACTTATCAAAAGTTGCAAAATATTAGCAAACTAAACAGGTTATAACCAAAAAGGCTATAATTGAAAGCGATTTATACGAATAAATCTTGTGATAATTCCCCAGAATGTTCCCTTGGTCCTTCCTTTGGGGTTTTTCGGAATTTTGAACTCGCTCCAAATGAATTGTGTTGTGCATGAAAATGTCGGTATCGCAGCGTAGATTACCAATATCCCATCGAAAACCCGATATCTCTAACGGTTGTCTAGATATCTGCGAAAAACATGCCTTTTTTAATGAAAATCACAAAATTGTCGATAACTCGAAAACTATGGGGTTTTCGACGAAACGGAGCCGATATTCGTAATATTCAGGTCGAAATAGTCCTACTAGCATATAATTGAAGGCGATTTATACGAATAAATCTTGCGATAATTTCCCAAAATGTTTCCTTGGTCCTTCCTTTCGGGTTTTTCGGAATTTCGAACTCGCTCCAAATGAATTGTGTTGTATATGAAAATGTCGGTATCGAGGCGTAGATTACGAATATCCCATTGAAAATTCGATATCTCCAACGGTTGTGCAGATATATGCGAAAAACATGCATTTTTTAATGAAAATTTCACAATAGTGCCAAGGACTCGAAAACTATGGGATTTTCGACGAAACGGACCCGATAATCGTAATGTGCGGGTCGTAATGCTCCTACTAGCGTATAATTGAAGGCGATTTATACGAATAAATCTTGCGATAATTTCCCAAAATATTCCCTTGGTGCCCCCATTGGGGTTTTTCGGATTTTCGAACTCGCCCCAAATGACTTGTGTTGCACATGAAAATGTCGGTATAGAGGCGTAGATTACGAATATCCCATCGAAAATTCGATATCTCTAACGGTTGTCCAGATATATGCGAAATATATACATTTTTTAGACTGTTTCGTTTCTGGTGGCGCACCCTGTGTTTGTGTAGATATATAATACGTACCTCGTATATAATATGTATGGACGTTTGTATATTATCGCTCTGTCTGTATATATGTAAGTGTAAGCCGAGCGCCATCGCCGTAACTATGCATTATTCATGCGGCGATTTGATGTGTAGTGCAGATTTCAGTAAAGTGCATTAGGAACATTAATATCTTTAATTTATTAACGACTTATTGCGCAATGTATATGGTCGCGCAATAAGTTATTATGTAGTTACTACACGGGATAGTTTTGTAATAAACTAGCTAACGCGGTATAATTTTCTTCGTTTTCCTCGTATTGGTGCCGTCTCCGATTTGGATATTAATCAAATAAACAGATGCTATAATCACTAAGATTTTGATTCCAATGCACCACTTACATATGTAAGTTGAGTATTGTGTAATAGTCTAATAATTTCAGTCAGTAAAAATTATAAAAACTCGATCAGGTTAATTAATCTAAGTAGAGTGTTTTTTTAGGGTTGGCATGATATGTTCTTGACACCCTTGGGAATCTGGACGCCACTCATTTTTTTTTCAAGAGTATGCGGTCTTCAGTTATTTTGCGGTTTTTAGGAAAGCAAACTTAGAATGTAGCTACAATAAATCTAATAACCACCACTGACAAAAAGTTAGAAATTCTGTTAGTTGCTCTTGCATATATAATCCTCTCGATAATAAATGTTCCTAATTAGTACAGCTTGAGACCTCCCAGTTTCCAAAATTGGAAATTGCAGAAGAAGCGATACAAAGTGAAATCCTTCTTGGTATTTTTCAGAATTCCCTAATGTTGGTTTTTGAAATGGGGATGCAAAGGAGTCCAACTGGACGTAGCCACTTCCCACAGTGCTGCAGCTTGAGTTTTTTTTAGTTCTGTTTTCTCCAATACTCATTTTCCTAATCGGTGATGTTCTATGCCCCTTCCTGTCTCCCGAGCTCTGTTTTCGTGGGGTTACCTCAAAGCACGTTTTTCGGAAATAAATGACTCAAATCGATAGCGAGATATTGGAAAGGGCAGATCAAACCTTTCACATACGGCTTCCTTCATGCTACTAGTAAGAAGCCTTGATTCCAATTTCAATTTTAGTCGTTCGTGAAGATGCGAGTCGCATGAGGTTATTACATGGTCCTCCAAGATCGCAGATATTAGAATCTGCAGAGTATCGCCAAATACTGAGGATTTCCTTAGATTTTGCAGTGTTCGTGGGCAACCTAGTTTAGTGCCGGGTTTCTCAATTTTCCAAATGGGTGCCAAATCTTCTGCCAGTGTTTCTGCTTTTATGTTCTCCATAATTCTCAGTAAGGTTAAGTAATCTCTTCCTGGATTTTAATCTTCCATGTTAATAAGCATAAATTTGTCGTGAAACATAACGTTATTTTAGTATTTTTTTCATTTTTGTAGTACTAACTTCAAAACAATTTCGAAATCTTTGGTCTTAAATGAATGAATGAAGATGCCGTCAGTGTTCTAAGTGTGGGTGGATATATGGTAGCAGCTAGTTATTGCAGAAAGGTAAGACATCATGTAGGTGTAATGGTACTAGTAAGGAATAAGTATAAAAATCTGTATTTAAAAGAATGTGAGGAGTCAGCAATTGATAGAAAAATTGAAGCAGCCAGGACGTTTATCAAACAGCTAAATACTCTAGTTGTAACAATATATAGACCACCAAGCGGAAGTGCAGCTATTCTCATAGATAAAAGATATGAGTTGCTGATCGTCCTGACTACAAAATTTCCAAATGCAAAAATAATAATAGCGGGAGATTTTAACATAAATTTTTTGGAGTTAAGCAACGACAAAGCACTGTTAGTAAATAACATGTCTTAATATAAACCCAGTTTTCTGCGAACCCTCACGTATTACAGCTGTCTCCTCTAAGTTATTGACCCAAATTTTTACAAACATAACTGATGTACAAAGCAGAAACTGTCCAACCACATTTGCCGGACCATTTGGGTCAAATGTTGTCCATTAAAGAGTGCCACCTGAAATACGTCAGCAGAGACCATATCAAACGGAGAGTCATAAATCAAAACCGCATTGATACTTTTGTGCGAAGTCTGAAAGATATAAACTGTAATTTGTTATAAACTGCAAAGCCAGACGTGCAGTTCTCGATTTTTTATAAAAGCCTAAGAGACTGTTTGGATAGGTTTTTTTTTCCATTGACGTCCTGCAGGAAGAATGCAAAACAAAACAAACGCATACTTTGGTTTACAGATGAACTAAGGGAGATAAAGAATATACTAGCTGGATTACGCCAATGGGAAATAACTCCAGAACAAGCTGCAGAAGAATATTTAAAAACCTTAATATGCTTGCCTTGCCATCCTGCTACATTCTTGCCTGCCTCTTGTACATCCATAACTTCAATGGCTTGCCCACCCAACCAATATACAATCCCCTACCACCGGATCAATAGAACAAGGATCAGTACAAATTATACAACCTAAAGCTTTATAACCATCGTCCTGGGCATGTCAAAGATATGAGCGCGCTACGCTTCAAGAAAACCATGTTGAAGTTATTGCTACCTCCATCTACAGCTTAGAGGAATTTTATGTGATGGCTGCTACAACCCTGCTGTGACAACTTAGAGGAATAAAAAAACAGTCCGTTTTCTTACATATCTATTTTCTTTAAAGAAGTTTTGTCTTCTCTATGACTATGTGTATCCTAATCACTCCTTCTTATCACTCTTTTTCTTACTATTTTCTCTTTATTTCTGCTCACGAACTTTACTTTTTCAATTTGTTTATTTTCTTTCTCCCCGTTACTCTCGCAACCATCCAATATCCCTGTCATCATCACCACGGCAATCCATAATTCCTATACTGTACTGTGATGTAATTGCATTGTCGAACGGTTTATCCACTATACTGCAGATGCAGCTTGCTTGAGCGCCCTCGTGATTCTGTGGTAGCAACTTGGGGTCGATGAATTCCACCGGCGCGTCGTTCTTCGTCTTGTAGATTCGTGATGTGGTGCGTAAAACTAGTTGAAAACTCTTCTGTTGTGTAGTGTTGTGTGGTGTATAATAGTTTGTGTTAATTAACAAGTTATAAAAACAATAAAGTATTTTTTGATTTAGTAACGTTTTTTATGCCCATTTCTTGTCGCTGGCTGGACTCATATTACCCTTACTCCCTACCAAACAGAGACTGTCTTTACCGGTTGAGCCTCGGATATTGATGGAATCTCTAATGTGAAATCTCAAATAACACTCGTATAGGTGGCAGTCTTGCGCGTATTCGCTTAACCCAGATGATCAACAATTCGATGGTAGCGATTACTTCCTGGCTCACGAACCTCTACAATAACAATGAAACGACAAGATGTTGTTAAAGATCATTGCAATATATATTTATATATTGGCTTTTATTGACCATATTTTTATCTTGAATGTTTATGCGTTTATTTTGACGATTCACACTTTGCCTTGCCTTTTTGTACACTATTTCGGAAATATATGTTATTATTATTATTATTATTAATAATAATATATGAATTTTTGTTAAGTGGAATTCGTTTAGCAGACTGTTACAACATTCTTACATACTATTTATCACCCTATAATCTTCTTTTTATTTATAATCGAGAATAATAAGGGACTACCAGATTCTTCCCGACTCCTCGTTCGAGATTGTTTTCGCTATTGGCCGCGTTACATTTGCAATAACTTCACCGCGGCGTAGTTCGTGGCTTGCCGAAGGTATCGCAGGGGTCCAGTGCTGCCCGCACGGAAATGTCTTTAACAATGCCCGATATATTCGTGATATCTCCTATAATTTGCTCGCGTTTCCGATGCAGTTACACTTTCTCATGCTTCATTAGTGCGGAGCGGAGCACAGCGCAATCTTTTGTAGATAATTATTCCCGTAGCGCAGAACGAGCGAGTATCGCGACGCAAATTCACACTAACAGAGGTGCAACAACAAATAAACGTCAATTAATCTGGTGCGAAGTGAATCTTTCTCGTTTGATCGCGAGTGCGGTTCTCTGCGCGGTTCTCCCGCTTATGGGAACGGAGCGCCTGGTAATTGCATAATATGCAAATGCGTGCTGCAACTCGCGAGCTGCGTGCTGTACGACGTTCGCCATTTGTGTACCGAGATAACAGATTTAATGTATAACGTGACGCCGTCTGATAATTGTAGTAATAATTATTCTGCTATAATCTCACCAACTAGCGCAATATTATCGTTTCCTTTTTTATGTACTTACATCGTACAAGATTACTCGGACATTATCTACGCCAATTTGGCAGAAATTTTGCCGTATTGCATTAAAGAAACAAAATCCCTTTCCGCGCACAGTGCGTTTGTAGTCTTCGTGGGTGGCACAACGAATCCCACTGATTGTGAGGGAGTATGAGAATAGCCCCAGTGGCAAATTTTTAACTCTATCATCAATCTTTGACGTATATCAAATTGGCATATATTTTAAATACTGCTATTGGCCAAAATCGTGTTCTGCGTGCCGCGTGGGATGGTTCACATGCATGAAGACATACAGTTTCGGGATCAACACCATCATTTTTTTCTTTAGCATCGAGTTTATCTAACTTGTCTGTATGAAACTGATCGAATGTTAAATTTATTAAAACGAGCCCAAGGCTTCGCGAAAATAACAATTGCAGCCCGTATATTTCGCAATTATGTCGGATAGCGTGCCCTCATCTTCAACTTGCCCAGTTTAACAATTAATTGGTGTCGTGGCTTCGGGGTTATATTCATTTCTGGCTTCTATATCTGTCTAAATGTACACGCAAATCCGTTGCGAACGAAGTAACTATATATATTTACACCTTCGAACGTGATGAAGATAAATACATCAATTTGACTCCAATCTGCATGTTACATGAGAAATTTAAGTTTTTGCTGTGGAGATTGGGTCAACGAGGTTCTAAAATGGAATCCCATTAAATGCCATAATTTGCTTTAGGTGATTGTCTGTTACTTACAGTAAAAAAAAATCGAGATCCGCTTTGAGTTGCTGTTTCTCATTCAATAAATAAATCTAAACGACACAGTAATACTTCAACAACTTAAAACGGCTACATACGCAACCTATGACGGAAGATTAAACGCCGCAGCAATCCCAAGACTAGCACACAGCACATAAAGCGATGCATTAGTAAATCAACGTTCTATACAACGTATCTTTAATAGGAAAACATAATATCTGTATGTTCCGAGCAAGGGGGCGCTATCGCCAATAAATATTTCTCTCACACGGACCATCGTATGCGGTATGGAAGCCCGAGAAAAGGATTCATTACATTTATTTATCTATTTATATGTCTTGTACGTTAGATAATAGGACAAGGTGCTGGTTGAGGTCAGGAGTTCAGTTTTACACCGAGGGTATTTATAATACTTGGATAAACAACCTTAGAAACAGACTCCGGTGCTCAAAATTATTGATGCTGCGGATACCCATATAAATAAAATAATAACATAGTATAACTTGTTGCAGGGTAACACAGCAAACAATCAAAATAACTAGAAAATATAAGTGTGTGTTAGGTGTCCTTCCTATAGATAAATAGATATATTTTATTCAGTTGCCAGTGGCGTGTGAATTTAAAATTAAATACATATACATATATAAACACATATTACATATTCATCACATAACTAATCACAACACAACATACATATATGATACATATCATAAAATCTTGGATAGACTATTAATTGTTAAAAACAAACAAAGTGTACGTATTTATCCTATCTTGAATATTACATGAATGCTACTAGTAAAAATAAAAGATACCCCTACCACCTCGATGAGTGAAGAACTCCTGGATACGTATTTCGCCAACTAAGTTGCCATCCTCAGCAGAATCTACGAAGGAAGATAATGTTAGACGTCGCACTCTGGGAGATTTGCACCACACTGAACACCACTTAAATAACACTGTGTTATTAATTATTAATCAAAATCAACGTTGCACCATGTCGCGATATGACTCTAAAAGCTGGTTATATAATAATTATTAAAAGTTAAAGAAACTATTTGGCTTGAATTCAGCCAATGCTCACTAATACGCACGACATCCACCTCGTGGTCAATTAGGAACAGCTCTAGCAGATCAATCTTATTATAAAGGTTCTGACTGTTGAGAGCCAGAATTTTCAAACTTGCTTGAGTTATGTCAACTGCTGGGTTTTCATTCAGAGTCGCTCTAAAAGCCGGCTCACTCCGACGCCCGACGGCCAAATTTCAGGATTAAGCACCTCCTCAATTTTGTCAAGAGGTAGTGATAATTTAAAAGAAGAGTACTCTTCAGGACGCTTCGATTTCAATTTTTCCAGTTTTATTTTGTTGATTTTCTTACTCTCTAAGTACTTAACAATGTTGTCATGTGTGGTCGTTGGTTATAGGCCACATACGTGTAAATGTCCATATCTAGGAACCCCTTTTATGTCTGCGTTGGTAGCTGTACCGTAACGTAAGTTTGCATTGATTTAGGTTTCGGTGTCGGACTTGAGAATGGGAATCCACGTATTCCCGAAACACGTGTCGTCCCGAATTAATTAATACTTGTGCGGGAGGAGTAATCCGGAGAGTGTGTTTAAAATATTTTTAAATGAATATTTGTTTTTTTTATTGTCATGCAAAAATTAAAATTTCAAGAATTTTTGCTTCAAAGACCTCATAATAAGAGTCGGTAGTTGAACAAAATGGAACAATGGGTTTGAACAAAATGGAAGTACTAAATCAGAAAAGTTGATCTAAATCAATTGTATCTCTTTATTTTGGCAACCCAAAATATCTGAAGCTCCATGGGCAAACCTACGGCTAATAATAAGGTAACCAGATGCACGTTGAAGAACATTATTTTTATAGTTATAGCAGTTCTGGTATTTTATTTTATAATATAATGAAGTTATTCGGGGCGTGAGCGACCACATAATAGAATTCACCAAAATCAAATAGGAATTGACCATTTTTGTCCAATCCGCAATCTTGTGGCTATCTAGAAACGCAATATAATTGCATATTAAAAATACACGACAAGCACGTCGAGAAAATAATGGTCCTCTGATTGCATTTTCCTTCCTTGATAGTTTTTAAGCATTCCAGGAACGAGATAACATCGTTACCATTTTCGGAAATTCAATTTGTCCGTCCATTTTTCAATCGGAACAGTTCTAACGGACGCGATGAAAATACCACTGCGAGCCGAAAACGCATTTCACGCACTCTTCAGAAGACACGTGTACATCTCGAAAATCTAATCCTCAGATCGCGAAGTAAAGGTCCATTAAACCGGTAGCCGAATCAATTTTCCGCATGGCTAATGTGATTAGCACTACTGGGCGTGGGCGTATTACGCAATGCCGATTTCGTATATTTCAGACCTATCATTATCTACCGGTTTTACATATGCGCACCATGTGTGTGGTTGATGTTTTGCAGTGGATATACCGAGAAAATAAACATTTCCAGAAACGTTACCTTACATTAGAGCCGGTACGTAAACAACAAATGATTAGCTCGACAGGAGAAGTTGAGGAAAAAAGACAGAAAGTATTGAAAGTATTAAACGAATACACCTTTGACATGCACGGTACATATACGGCGATGCAATAAAATGACAAGGAAATGGTCGTAACTCCAATTAGAATTCTGCATATTACAGGTAACTATCTGAGTGTATAGATGTTTATCGCCCATGTATATATTTAATAAACGGTTCGATTGAAAATATACCAGGTTCTAACTGCTTTAACCGTTTATACCATATTTGTATGCAATTTTCTGCTGCGTTACTAATATGTACTGGTTATTGCAAGAGTAACTTTATTATATTATCATTATTTAAAATGCCATTTGCTTTTATGGCAATAATGACAGAGATTTACATGTTTGTAAATGTCAATCGGTGTCGTGTTTTAAAATCTCAATTCCTTCCAGTTAGGAAGGAAATATGCATTCGGTGTTGTTGTTTGTATCCTAATGCAGAGGCTTAACACTGCGGCATTGAGGCTTATTGTATCACTCTACATTAGGTTTGTTTACGTATGTATCGTGTGTGTGTGTGTGAAGTGTATGACTTGTTACCGCCTCTCCTCGCCGTAGAGGGTAGCAGTGTTGACTTAATCCTCAACACTGGAGGGGAGGGGTACCGACCACCCTTGCTGCAACCGATCTTTAGAAAAATCGGTGTTATACCGAAATAAGATATCATTTACTAGAAAGAAAACTAGTAGTAACTAAGAAAAAGACAAATTGTATCAACCGGTCATGAACGCGTTACTATTGGTCGTGAGGTCAAAGAGTATGACGCTACGATTGTAGCATCAGATGTACGTCCACCAAAACCTATAGAAACGAAATTTATGATGGCATCAGGAGTACAAAAAATTTAATATTTTACAGTATTACATTTCTTATGCTCTGAGCATGTCAAAGATTGTTTAACAGCATCTGAAGGCTTCTCAATTTCAATTTCTAAACAATCTATAATGCATAAAACATTTCTGTA
>JARFOC010000625.1:456660-466701 GCA_031763485.1 Osmoderma eremita
TAATTAATACTTGTGCGGGAGGAGTAATCCGAACAGTGTGTTTATCGTGCTGCCCCACAGTCCTTGCTATCTTCACTAAAAATATTTTAGGAAAACAAAGCTTTACTGAATGAATCACGGGTTATTTATGTATTAATTCGTTCAGAGAAATTGCATTGTAATACGGATTAAAATGATATCTGACACAACTATATTTAATAAGAGAGAGATTAAATATAATTTAAAAATCCAATAATTAAACGTCTTCTGTATGCACCGAACAAAGAGGATTTTTGTTTGTCTACCTGATCCAGGATGTTTACTAGCGCCAGTTAAAGTGATGGCCTATTCGTCTGTCGGCATTTTCGATAATAAATGTAAACCGGTTTATTGCTTCTTTCATGGAAAAATTTATGAATGCACCGTAGATGTTGACTAAAATCTACCGGAAAACAATTCTCCTAAATAAATAGTTACCAAACATCATAAAATAATATTTTAGTATTTTAGAAAAAAGAATTGTTTTCGATTACACGGCCAGCGTAACAGTCTGAATACAAAATTAAATTATCTTCGTTTTAAGAATGTCCTCAAACAATTTTAAATTAAATGGAAGATCTACGTACCCCTCATTTCCGTTTATATTAAATTACATGTAAGAGAATTTGATGAGTCAGATTTGCTACTTTTATACGAACATATTACAGAACCTATTTGATTCACGTCTGTAAAAATAGTGAGTTAGAATGAATACAATGTATTCATTGCTGTACATATTTAGACTATTGTTTAATAAACTTCAAAATTAACTCGGCCGCACACAATGGTGAAACAATGTTTTGGGTTTTTAACGACCTGATTAACTCTAGAATAATTTCAATTATAAAAGACTACCATTTGAGTTATTGCATTGTATGTTTCCCCTCTTCGTGTATCCGCCTTTTTTCATATAAATTTAAGTGCTTAAACAAAGCTCGTTAGTAGTCCGATGCGAGGTAAATTATTAGGTAAAGTTTAACTAGATATCCAGCGCTAATGACCTCGGTCATGAACGCTGTAGGGTGGGTCACGTATCCACTGCAATCACTTGCGGATGAAATACTACGGCTCACGCTCTAGAATAGACTACCAACGTATTCGCGAAATTTCCGGGCGCAACATTAGATATCCTCCCGCGCGTTTATTTTCATCTATTTCTATTCGTTCGTTTTTCCGTTTCCGTTTGCGCCGTGCGCCCATTTGTTTTCCACCGAAAGCGCCGTGGGGGTTTTGGCCTATTTGTACTGTTAAATTTCAATTCACCTATACGTTCGTTAGTGGATGTGTAGCGTGTGTTCTATGAAGGGGATATAATCTTAATTTAGTGATGCCTGCCGTGTGTTCTAATAACAATAATCAGTGCCGAATTGAAATAGGATCGGTCGATAACCAATTGCACGCTAAACTTAATGGAAAATTGAAATTGAATCTTGTTTTTTTTTAATTCGTTCCGTATATACCTCTAGGGACTCATCCTATCGATACGAATTACTTAAACGTAGATGTAATGAATTGTAATTGCATAAGTGGGAGCGGTTTAGTTTATTTTTTAAGGTAAATCTCCGTGGATATTCCAACATACGCACTGACGAACGTGTCCCTCAGTGGTCATTTTAGATGATACTAAGTGGATGAAGCTTAATCACAGTGATTTCACAACTTCCCTTACCTCTCTCAACCCGTATATACTCATAAATGAAATTTAACGAGGAAGCTTATCCTCGATGTGAACGTAATGGGGAGTAGATCCATTATATGTACCTACATCGGATAAAAAGTTTTATTTTATTTAAAGGAATCATGTTGAAATTATCAAGAGTGCCTTGAGGAGATGCTTTCAAGATTAATCGAATTGATAACGAAAATGTGTAGGAAGAAATAATAGGAGATCCAACGAAATTATTATTTTAATGTAGGTTATGGAGTAATTTTATTGGAAACTAGGAAAATCTAGGCGCCAGTAAAAGTAGGAAAAGATTGCGAATGCATAGATTTAAGAACATCTGATTTCTGTAAAGTGCAATCGGTGATAACAGAAATTAATGCTTGTCTCTGTCAGTTTTAATTAGTATATGACTAACAACTCTTTAAGTTCCTGCATGTATTGAAGCTTTTCGTCGAATATTACCTTCAAAAAACTATCTAACTAGACGTTAGTAAATATTTAGTAGTTTGTAGCACCAGATGCACAAAATTTACATAAGAAATGAAAATGAAAATAATCACATTGTAGTCGAATGCGTTTATTATGTTTTTCCTTATGTAACAAGCCGTTTTATTTTCCATATTACATTGAAAATTATTTGGATAGCCATTTTCTGCTTGAGGTTAGTTTATTGCTTATACATCATAGACCCTTGATTTTATGTGAGCCTTCTTCGATTTTGTCCTAAAGCTGTAATTAGGTATACACTTCAAACCCCATTTAGTAAGATGAAGAAACTTCTCGGTGGTTTACGTCACCGACTACACAAACTCTACAATAACGGAAATAACAATAAGGTCTAATTGCTTTATAGATTTACTCCTCACTTAAAAGAAGTTACATATTCTAATCCAACAGTAAAAGCCTTACAGATATCTTTTTCGATTGATGGGAGTTTATTGCTTATGCAATTCTTTGTAATTCGAAGTAATTTTCTTCTTGACTTTATGTGGACTTAAGAATCCTTCAGTATTTTATATTGCTTTGTCTACATTTACCTTTATTATTTGTTTGAAAAACCCAATTGCAATTCCAGTATCGTGCTCTTCCCAAAGAAATTATTTGCTTACACAGTTTACAGCCAGTGTGTATACTGCAAGAAAACACATACATGCATACATCTCACCATCATCAAGAACAGAAGAGGTCCCTCATAAACATGCTGTTAAGGAAAACGGAGGAGTTCGGCGATGGAAAACAGAAGCTTGGAGGACACCCGACATGTCCAACGTGCTATACAAGAGAATGGCTATAATGCCAGAGCAGAAAGACAAACAAAAGCCGATAGTGTATGCATATCTACCATATATTGGGGGAGACATGGACAGATTGAGGTGCACTACTAAAGTGCCATTGTGGAAAAAGATGCATCGGAGAGACATGATGGAGCATCCAGTACAGAGTGGAAAAACACCAAAGAGATGCATGACTAGGACATACATAGGTGTCAGCAATAGCCGAACATCTCCATGAACAAGGGACCAGCGCATAAATTACAACAAGGTACGGATGTTAGTCGGGACACCTCACTATTACCCAAGAATTATACGTGAATCTATAGATATAATCAAGAATAGCAATAACATCAATCGCGAGGATGGATACTGGGCCAGCAATGCTTGGACATTCGCAATGGACAAGAAAATTCACGCATCAGCGAAGCAGAAGAGGAATGCACTATATAACAAGGAACAGAAGACAATAGCTTTAGACAACTTCTGAAGAAGCTGACTGCATATTATAGCGAAACGGCAAGTATAAATACTACAAGGCGACAACACCTGGAGAACATTTCTATCATATATTGCTGGACAGCTTCCAGCTTTTACAGATTGATTATGCCACGATGTCAAAGCGATTATTGTCAGATCTGAAGCAGAATTTCCCCACAACACTGTTTCCCTATGCTACATTCATATGGTTGTCCTTGTGGCCGGCACAAATTTTATCGGTGACATCATCCGATAAGTTTGCTATGCACGCATGTATGTCTTATAGCCTATATGATTATGTGAATTCTGTGCTAATGAATCTGCCACACAAGTTTCAAAGACAACAATGCTGGAAAAATCCAGAAAATGATCGTTGCGAGGAGACCACCTTCTAAATTAGTTTTTGGCACCACATTTTGACACGCGCTTATGTTGTAAAATTCATATCGGCAAAATTGTCTAGAGACTATTGTCTGCCTTATTTACCATTTAGGATTTAACACTTACAATTGACTGGTGAATAAGCAGCCTTTTCTGAGTTATTAAGCGAACTCCCATTCCACATCACGGTCCATTGCATTCTGGTGAACATGGTCTGAAGCAACCCGTTTGTTTCTACTGCAGAAACCAATCACTCGCATACTGGGTAACCTAAAACCGCGAAAGTCCTTTAAACAAGCATTCACTAAGTTAAAATTGTGTCTTCTTCTTCTCCTTCTTCTTGAAGTCGTGGCAAATAGAGTGGAACCTAGTTCTGCACTTTTCCCATATTGAATTGGCTCTATTTCTTATCGAATACCAGTGCCTCAATCACTGCTTTCTGGATAATAAATTTAGTACCGCGATTCCGCGGATAAAATGTAGTGGGGTCTTCGGTGTTTCCCTTTCCTGTTTAGAATATCTAATGTGGCGATTGTTGGGTTTTCGTGGTCTGGAACTGTTGCAAAATATTTCCTGGCAAGTTCTTCAATGTATAATAAAATCGAGGGGATTTTTAGGTCCCTATGAATAATCAAATTCCCGACATACCAGGGAGCGTTAGTAATTATTCTAAGGAATCTATTTTGTTCCCTTTGAATTTTCTGGAGGGGTGTCTTTGCAGCATTGCCCCAAATTGGTGCAGCATACGTGAGCCTAGGTCTTACGGCCACTTTGAAAAGTAGCAATTTCACATTTAATTTGAATTTACTTTTTCTATTTAGAACAGGATCTAGTTGACATAATGTTTCATTTGATCGTTGAGCGACATAGTTGACATGATCCTTCAAAATTAACTTGAAATCCAAGGTGACTCATTTACTAAAGATGGCGCAGAACTATGTGGACTTCTGGAGAGTGTGCATGTAACACGAATTTACTGCGGAAATAAGGGCTTTGAATTGCGGCAGGTTTGCCGCTATAGTTAAGGAGATTGTAGTTGTTCAGGCTTGCTATTGAATTGACGAGGTTATCGGTGCTTAATGAACAGTGCCATCTCTTCATCTATCTACTTGTCCTTTTATTATTACCTGTTGTTACTGCTACATGTACCTTGTTTCTTTATTGTGTATAGACAGTGGCTACTGTCTTCGTATAGATATATATATTCAAATGTGTTTTATCAAATACATTTTGCCGATCAAGTAATTGTAATTCCTTTGAAATATGCTTTATTATTATGGGATAAGGTAAGCTTTTTTAGTTTCCATAAACTCAAAATTCTCATTTAGATCCCCCCAGTTTACGCAAGGAGGGACTTGTAAAGAGATTTTATTTTTCTACATTGCTTCGATGGTGTTTAAGCGACGAAACTTTTGTGGTGTTCAGCAGAAACTATTGGGTATAATTCCTTGTTTTTCGCCACACCTGAAATCTTGAAGCAATGAGCAGCGCATAAAACGTAATATCCTATCAATAATAGTTCCACCACAGACTTGTTCTGTCTGTAAATCACCACTACCAAATAATATTCATTCTTGGTGGCTTCAGAGCTTCCGGTAGCTAAAGTAGAATCATTTATTCTTTTAATACCACACACTAACGTACATTAAATTTGGATCTGGGTCCAATTTGTTTTTCAATGGAATATAACTTGTGTGGTACACACGTTTTAAAGGACTCCTACTTACAAATATGAAAATCACTGGTTAGATTGCCACAATATTTTCGTTATTTATAACATCCTTTTATACTTTGTTGCGTCTATCGACGAGCAATTTTACTAATGAAATTCATTTACCTATAGTTACCGCTTGCGGTGATATTTTACGATCAACGCTAGTTAGTAATTCGTTTTTAGTGTAAGTTACTTTATAGTTTCCGTCCGGGCGAATATTCAAGTTAATGTGACCAATCGACAATTCATAATGTTTTTCTCAGCGCACCGTGAGCGTTTGCATTCCAACGGTGGTAATCATTATAATAAAGAATATCGAGCGTGCCGCAAAATTATCGAACATCTTCCCATGGCAACTGTATCGGAACGGTTCTCTCGTGTGTATGTACCATACATATGTAGGATGTAGGCGCATCTACCTACAGAAATGGTATGGGTTCTGAGGGTATTGTTATCCGTAGTTATTATGCACATTAAGGCACTCGTTACGCGAATATATTTCGCATTTAGATGAGGCGATCCCACGTGGGATATAGCGTAAGGTGCTGTTAAATGCCTTGTGCATCCTGAATTAGTTTACATATGTATAAAACAAAAATTATAGCTTGCGTTCCGCGATGATGGTGTTAATTTGCAGTGCATGTTCCGTGGGCATCTGCGCGTGTATCTATGATAATGGTTCGAGTAAATGGATTTGTTATTGACGTGAATCACGATTTATCAAACAAATACTATTAGAGTTGTTCGTTTCGGAATCTCTTCTTTGCATGCCGTGTAATTATATGCAAAACCATTTAATTTAATGAGGTTCTGAGCAACTCGCGATTGCAGCTGCTAAGCAATTAAGATTAAGAATTTACATGTACATATCGGATCGAGAGGCAATGATTTTCTTTGAGAATTCAAAAGAACTCAAAAGGAATTTTGAAGGAAAGTTAGAAGCTTGAAGAAATTGATCTACCATAAAAGTTTGTACCTTTCCAGGACATAATCAGCATGTATGTAGGGGTAGTCAACCAGAATTGCAGAGCTGACGCATATGTGTGTTGCATACCCTAGTTATATTTATTATTTCCATAGTGGCAATAAGGTTGGTGTTGAGGTCGAACTCCTTGCTTTAAAGTGACAAGTAAATTCGTAAATTCAGCCATTACATGGTGCTGTATGCTAAAAATTTCAACGGGGAAAGTAATGCTTGTAGTGTAGACTTTGTTCTGTCTGATAGAGTTGAGACCAAGTATTTTATAAATTTGAGAAAATTGGGGTACATAATTTCGTCTCCGGGTATTACTACTGATGACTCAAGAATTGCTGCAATCAAAAAAATGCCCCAATCTGAAAATAAGTAAGACGTGCATTATTAACATATGTAAGGTCTAGACAATATTTCAGAGCATCTTACACCTTTGCGCCTTGTCCTATATATAGATATAGCTCCTTACACGATATTTATAATCTAATGTGTATGTTGCTTTTGTTTTCAATGTAGTTTTATACAATCGAAACTGCGATAATTGTTTTGAGCCTACCAGATGGTTGAAGGCTCTAGCACTTTTGCTTGCTGCTAACAGTCTCGAGTCTACTTCTTTTTCTTCCGCACAATCTTTTGAAGATTATGGCACCCAGATACACAAACTCGTCTACCTCTTCGGATTTTATTATTCCCAATCCGGTAATTAGCTCCAAAGTCACATCCTGATGTTCTTTTACTATTCTCATAACCTTACATTTATTTTGATACAGTGGTAGCTCTATTTTGGATGATTGCCTCATTAAAGTACTTGTCATTAACTTTACTTCCGTTATACTTCTTATCTCTACAATAAGTGGAACATTCGCTTATTTCTCCTGTTCATGATGTTTCCTTTTTTTGTTACCTTGTTCTCTCTTATTACTTGTTCCGACGGCATATTAAATAATTTCCTTGAACCGTATCGCCTTGTCTCAATCCTGCTTAATGCTGAAGTCCTCTGATACCTGCTCTATCTCCTTTACATTGCTAAATGTACTCCTGCGTGTCGAATTCACTATTCTTATTAGTTTCAGAGGTACCTCGAATTTTTCCATTATACCTGACTTTATAGAATCATAAGATTTTCTCTACATAGATAGCGTTGGAATAGAAACCGTAAAATGCGGCTTTAATTTTTGTTCCTTTGAATTCTTGCAATAAAGTTGCGACGCCTGGATGGCACCATATCACTTTGCTGGGGTTTTAAAGCTAAAACCACAATTTTGACCCCTTTCTAAATGCTAATGCTGGCAACATTTACATTCCAAATATCCTTGTTCCGGTAACCCATATTATTATCAATTCATCAGAACATCACTAAATCAAATCTCTTTATGCACTTAGTCACAATTATTTTATCTTCTGTTCTTGTATTCATATCTGTAACTAAAGTAATAAATCCACATATTTCATTATCGCAATGACATGTCAATAAATAATAAATTCTTGGATGTCGAAGCTGGGCTTCAGATTTTTTTTTATCGCAGCGTATTAACTGGAACCATTTCCCACGGCTTTGTGTGTATCGTGCTTCGGTTGTCGTTGTAATGCACGGACGAACGTTCGACAATAACGGATCGGCCAAGTGCACAGCGCGAATACTAACGTGATTTCGTTTCGGCTTCGACGAAATACGCCACGCCACTTCGTCCAAAACGGGAGACAGCAGACGGTTGGCGCGGTAGCAAAGCCACGCGGATAAAATCGACTCCCAATCGGAGAAAGGAGAAAGAGAAAAAGCTATCGTTTTTTTCTGGTATAATGGGCCGATCGAAGACCGCTGATGGTCAATCGACATCGCAAGTGCGTTGACTTCTCTTGATGCAACTTAAGTCCCTTTCTGACCGGCGCACACTGGTGTCAAAGTGCCAAAAAAGCGAAAATATTCAATATCAGAACACGTGGTTGTATCAACATCATTTTTCTTTTATTCGATTAAAAATAATGAAATACAATAGTGCTTGGATTAAAATATTGTATTGTTTCGTTTAGATTAGTTTAAATTGTGAAGCCAAGTAGATACAACTGAAGTAATGTATCAAATGCTACTTCATCACGAACACTTATATCTTTACGGAAATCGTTAACAAGAATTTTTTTTATGCAATCTATATATACAAAGCATGTCCGGATTATACTTGATCTATTGTACGTACTTCTAAAAACGTGGCTTCTATGAACAACGCACCTATGTATATATGGTTGTTTGAAGCGTTTTGCTGATGATAAATAAATACTGAAATACCTACTCATTATTATTTATGTCTAATTGTAGCTAACAATCAATCTACTCTTTTTATTTCTGGTTGAATAATTGAATCATGTAATGTAGGCCCTTATTTTACCCTTAGTGTAGGGCGAACCAATAGCGATTAAAAAGAAAACTTGTTTTATCTTTTTGAGTGCGTTTTATATAGTTTAAAAAAAATATATTTCGCTAATATTAAAGCAAATTCGACAACAATTATACGTTGAAAAACAAAAAATCCAAAATTAAACTAATTGAGGTTAGTTGCATCAATTTGTCTTACGAGATAGGATTTCTTTTTCTATACTGGCATCACTGCATGCACGGCACTAGACAGGTAAACGCATTGTGACTCAAACGTTGCATTCGAATACCTGATAAATACATACGCAAAGAAACGTCTTGTAATAAATGCTTGCTCTCTCGTGCTGTTATGCATTGCTGCTATTGTTCGCTGTGTGGTTTTTGTAATGCGTGATCGTTTTAATATTCACCAGACGTTAAGGCACATATTTATTGTTACTTAGCGTAAGAATTTGAATCATAAACGCTGTGGTAAAATTTAATATATAATATGCAGCCCAGGATGTCGTTATTTAACAGGTATTATTTGGTTGCGTAAAAAAATCCGTTTTTACTTGGACAGATCATATTGTTTTGCATCTTATGCGTTCCTATTTAAACCCTGGAAGTATGGTATCGTAACATCTGGCGCACCGCAGGTGTTTAACCTTATACTGAGAGAAATCCATGTAGCAAATATTAACAGGATTACGGATTTTGTTTTGTAAAAATAAATACAGAATTATATACTTTCAACTATATATTTTTTATGTTTTACATGACAGTAACAGTAACCACATGGAAGTTTGTAGGCAGTGTTGCCAGATTGAGGGATTTTCTTCTAAAAATGGGGTATTTTTTCTATTTGGGGGACATTCTGGGGATACGAAATTCTTGAGGGACGTTTTGAGTTAATTTCATTAAACATTATTATAACATGTCAAAACGTGAAATATGGGAAGATGCAGTTTGCTTAGACTTAAATCCCAAATATTTTACGAGATGAAACATGGCAATGATATTTATAAAATATCCCTCGAGCTACCGCACTTCAATGTTAGGACCATTGGGGGGAGGGGTAATGGTAGGCGAAAACAATTCAGCCGGCCCACAACTCACAAGGGAAGGCAGGCAAGTGTGTCTCACCGATTTAAATGAAACTTGGTGGGTTTATAGACCAATCTAGTG
>JARFOC010000625.1:485817-519724 GCA_031763485.1 Osmoderma eremita
TGGAGTCGGGTACTTTTTACCGACGAATCGAAATTTAACCTTTTCGGATCGGATGGCAAAAGTTATGTATGGAGGAACCTCAACGAAGAGCTGCTACAAAAGAATTTACGCGAGACAGTAAAGCACGGCGGAGGTCATGTGATGGTGTGGGGGTGTACGTCTGCCGCTGGTCCGGGAAAACTCCACATCATAGGATGAATCATGAAATCAGCATGTGAACTTAAATTTATTAAAATCGAATTTGCAAAAAAATGATGAAAAAGTAGGAATTACAGAGGATTTTTACTTTTACCAAGATGACGATCCTAAACATAGAGCCCATATGGTTCGGTTCTGGTTACTTTATAATTGTCGGCACGTCTTAGAAACGCCCCCTCAATCACTCCTGCTCCACATAATTCTACATACGGTATAATCCAGCAGTTTACCTACTCGTTGTTTCAACGATCAAAACAAATTAAATCTCTTTTGAAAGTATTGCATCTGGTGTAGGTAAATCTCAACACGGACCGCAGCAAATCTAACGACAAAGAGAATAGTCTAATAACACAAAGACCGGACCGTAGCTAATCGCCTAGTAAACTGGTTCCTGTTCGTGTCGCGCAAAAATCTCGCGATAGCGCGGCGTTTATGTTCGCATTAATCGGCTATTCTAAATCTTTTGTCAACAGAACGGATACCGCTCTAAACAGTCTGAAAATCTACCGAATCACGATTCGTACGTAACAAAACGACCGTCCGTCTAGCCTAGTCAGCAGCCCTCTCCTCCGGAACACTTTCGTAATATTATTTGACATCCTGTTTTACGAAATCACTTGTCGATTCCTCTGAGAGCCGAAAGGCGATTACTTGGCGAAATAGAGATTTTAATTAGTGTCGTGGCAATACAGACTTCGTAACTATAAGCTTGCAACTAACCGTATTTGCGTAAGTAATATTTAAGAATCCCGGGTGTTTGTTGGTAATTGAGAAATAATATACGTAAATTCGGAAATATCCGGTGTATATATTATACAGGTGTCCCATATAATGTGATTATTTGGAATAAAAAATAAAGTGTACAAAACACAATTCAATAGCCTAATGGTGGGACAGCCTATACGTTGTCTTGCGTACCGGTCAATTCTCATTCGATACACTTTCAATTTATAAAAGCGGTGACTTAACTATGTCCTTATATATGTTTGTATCTGGAGCCTCCGCGTTCGTTCATCACTTGTTTCTTAAAGTACCGTTCACCGCACGCGCGATGCCGATACCGCCCAAAGATGTAATATATTTTCTTCACTTTCACCCGCGCGGTGTTTCCGTCCCGGACCAAAATAGGAGCTGTTACGTATGTATCAGACGACGAACCACGATAAACAACAGGTGACATATAACCACTGGAAGAGAAAATAATCAAGCAAATATGAATAAACATAAATCGGTATTTACCCCACTCTGGCACCAACACCCAAGTGATGTACTAGTTGTTAGCGTAGTAGTGCTGCTAGCGTAGTAAACCCTGCCTCGCTCATGTATTTCCGAAGAATTCCTATCACATTAGGTGACTATAGCAGGCTCGCTCGTACGGTATGTAGAAAATGCAGTGTGAAAATGATATAAATTATTGATAACGGCCTCCATAAACAATTTGCCAAGTCTTACACGCTTTATAACTCTTCCTTGTCCCATTTATTTCATCCCTGGACTTTTGAGCAATTAAAATTTGAATTCGGCCCGCTGTGCCTCATTTCCCATTGGATCATGTCTATAATTATGTATTAATATAAACTTTATACTTTTAATTTAAAATTTATATTATTTTTAACTGATGTAATTTGCACCTGTTCCTAATATGCTTTAAACAAAATTTAAAAATAATAAACTTTTCCGTAATACTTGCGCCATCTATGTAAAATATGCCAAACCTGCGCTACGGTAGTTAAGATCACCGCCACTAGTTCACATTTACAAATATTAAATGTCAGGACAGAAACACTTATAATAAATTTGTCCTTTTTAATTAAAATAATAAAATATCCTTAACACCCCTTTTTGTCATATCCTTTTAAACCGGTCACATAAAAGATTATGGTGTCAAAAACTACATTTGTTAAATAAGCTATCAAAGTTAAATATATAATTACTTTTTGATGTATATAAGAAATAAATTCTACTTATACTGATTTTGTTTTCATCGGATTGCTGGATTATAATAAATCACACAATCGAACGCTGTTAAATGCACTTCCAAATTGATCGCGTTTAACATCTATAGTAATAATGTTGTATCAGTAACGTGCACCACGCGGATACTTTTTGCCATCCATGGTGTACGTAACCGCAGCCTCTGAACGTAAATTTGGCACGAGTGACATGTAACATAACGCGCTTAATAAGAAAAACGTGTTTAGCGTAAATGGATTAACGCTACGCGCACCATTAACTTGGTATTTTATGATGGCTCCGAATTTAACGAAAGGTGAAATTTTCATTGCGAAATTTATCAGGTTAAAGTATGTCGGTTTGTAAGATTTAATGGTGTGCTTATTTTATAAAAGGCAAAAAATGAGAGAAGTGTTAAAATAACGTAAAATGAGCAATTAGGAAATTTCAAATATCCCCCTCAAATTCGTATCAGTTTAGTTTTATCCCGGTAGATGTTGCTTGCGTCAAAAATTGACATTTCTCATTTTAAAAATACGAATTGCTGAACAATGGTTTATATATAAAAAAATGTTTTAGTAATTTGATTATATAATCGCTCATCACGTATTTTTTCACCTTTTGTGTACTATTGAACAATATAATAACAACAGAATTGATGAGTGCATAGTAAATGTAAGAAGGGCAATTTAAAAATGACTCGTGATATTTAAAATATCCCTGGCAAATCCGTATTTACTTTCGATTTATCTGGTAGGATGGCACTTAAGTCGATAATTTGACATTTCTCGTTCCTTTGGAGAAATTAATGACGGAGGAAGAATATTGTTAAGGAATAGTTTTAATATAAGGATTAATTGCATTATATAATCGCTCATCACATATATTCTTTTAGCTTTTATTTCTTTAAACAGTACAATATCAACAAATTTATAGTACAAAGTAACGTAAGATGATCAATTTAAAAATAACAGCTATTTAAATATCCCGCGCGAATCCAAATTAGTTTGGATTTATCTCCAAAGATGTCGGAAAATTGATATATCTGGAAATGTAGACGTTTTGGGGTGATGAGGGAAGCACTAGTATACCTTTGGTGTAAACCAGGGGTTACTCGACCAATAGAGGGCTCTGTGTGCAAAATTTTATCTAATAGAGGGCTGTGAGTGTAAAATTCTATAAATTTGCGTAGTTTTAAATTTATATTACAATTCCTTTAGTTGTTAGTAGTTCTTTAGTTTTTACTTATTGTTTAATCATTATCGTTATTTTTATTATTATTGTGTATTTCGTCTGTAAATATTGACGAGTCTCGAATTAATTATTATTTTGTTAACGCACGTCGAACTAAAAATGATTCATCGGCAAGTACCTGGACCGACTGTACTTTTTAGTGTAATTATATTCGTAATGGCTATGTTTTTGTCGGGTAGGGTAGATTAATGTCAGAGCGAATCGTTTTCCTTCAGAGTCTTTAGTATACAAGTTGCTATTGTAGAAGTCAGTACGTGAATAAAATTATTGTTAAAGCTAGTTGGTGTTGGTTAGCTATTGTGCTTGAAAGATAAGTGGATTTAGCAATTTTGTGCGGTAGGAGTGTGTTTATGGTATTCCGTCTGGTAAGTAAAAAGGTTAATTCCAATTGTAAATATAACTTTCAGGAATGCGTTAATCGAAACCGTCAATTTTATGAGAAAAAAAATTGTATAGAAAAATGAATAGAATTTTGGTTGGCATTATGCATCCTGTAAAGTTTGAAATATATGAGAGTTGGCGCTGTAATCGGTTTAGTTGGGTTCGCAGACCACCAGATGGATAGGCACACAATTTTAACGTTAAGTGCCCCAACTCTCCTTCCTATATTATCTCTGTTTTGAGTTGTCGAATCGTTTCGGGTTGGTTCACGTACGTGCATTCTACTTTTCCCAGAGGAGGAAGTCCATGCAATTTCTCGCAGGCCAGCTTCGGGCTTCAAAACGAGAGATGACACGACATGATAATTTCGTGTGTAAATAATGCCTTTTATACCATTAAACAATACAAACCAAAAAAACATTTCGCCAAATATGGAATAAAAATCGATATTCTTTTATGTACCTAATATGGCGATTCATAACCTCATTTTGGTGTTGTTACATCGACCAATGAGCGTTGAATGGAGACTTTACTCCTATAAAGATACAAATAAAAATATGGGGGATTTCCGTTATAAATTGTTAATTACTTAATGGCCATATAGATATTAATAGAACCAATGGTATATTATCTAAATTCTTGTGATTCTCGTGGGTGTCGCTAACAATGGCTACAACAATAGAACTTCCTTCCAGGTAACAGCCAAAATTGGAAGTGACTTTCGTTAAATTACATTATGTTTCTTAGATGCTAAACTTGATTAGTTGGAAGTTTTTTTTTAAGGAAAGAACCCACACTTAAATAATGATAGCGGAATACACTTTGGTAGAAAATAGTTTTGATATATAAAATCACCAAAAATTATTTTCAAAGACAAAAACAAATAGGGGAATAATAAAAATTGCTACTCAAATTTGTTTTCTATTAGTAATTTATTTAAAAAAGTATAACAATTGTAAATACGAGACATCAACTTCGATCAAACCATTGGTTCATTCCTCAGTCCAAGCTACTTTTTCCATTTTCCATCTTTGAGTATCAGAATCACTACACTCCTTTATCACCAATCCATCGTACTGATCAGATGGCACGGTGTCCAAGCATTTCTTATTGGTGACGTGCAAAATTTTCTGCGTCTAGAACGGACAGAAATAAATAAAAACAATATTCCTTCTAATACAACTTACTTCTTCGAGGTACTTCCACTTTTGTCTAGTCGAACCACTGCAAGCCATGATCCTCACTTTAGAGAACCCGTTAACCTCCTTTTCGGGGGCGTCCATGCATATCGAATCATCGGTCATTATAAAACCATCTTCGGTCATCACGAACAACTCAACAGCCATACTGTTGGGTTCGTCCAAACAGTTTTCTAATCTAGCAACGCCCATGGGTTGATTACTGGTCAATTTTCCGATCGGTTTGATTATACATTGATCCGTTTCTATATTCCTGATCCTTCCGAAGAATCGGTCCTTTTTCGGGAAGAAATGTTGAGGCCAAATATTATCTAGGTACCACTCGAAGGATTTGCACTTCAATTTTTGGCGTAACTCTTTACGTTCCGAGACGTTCTGTTCGTCCTTGACCTGTCTAGCTTGTTCGTTGAAACGAAAATAGAATTCCGCCCATTCGTCCATCCAAACCAACGCTACCCTTGCCAAATTTGAATATAAGGTCTTCGAGATTCCACCGGGAAAGGTGTACGGAGAGGATTTTCTAAACAAATGCCCGACGTGCGAGCAAGGCGCTATTTCAATCTTACCACCGCATTGCCATAAACGGAAGGATAACTCCAAATTTTCACCACCCCAAATTCTAGTTAGGTTGTCGTACGAGCCGATTTCGAAAAAGAACTTTTTATTTATAGCAAACAATCCACCGGCCATAGTTGGGGTTGCGAATGGATTCGTTATGACTTTGCGTTTCATCAACTGTTTGCTATCCAAAGTGAACCATCTAAATTGCAAATTCCAATTGAAGGCGCCCCAGTGCAATTCGAAGCTTTTCACATAGGCAAAGGTGTCGTCGTTTATAATATCTATCACCGGGCATATTGCTACGGTCCTATCTTGAGCGATCCGATCAAGTAGCGGTTCCAACCAACCCTCCGTACATTCGCAATGGGCGTCCAGAAAAGTTAAAACTTCCCCCTTCGCGATTTCAGCGCCTCTTAATCTCGCTTGGATCAAACCCACGCGCGTCTCGCTCCTGATTAGCCGAACTGGTATTGGGAGCGTACTAATGTAATCTTCCAAAGGTGTCTTTAGGAATTCTACAACCTTTTCATATTGTGCTTATTAGGATTTTTGGGACAAATTTAAACATACCTCGTTCACTGCAATCGTCCACTAAGATAATCTCCTCCAGCAATTCTTTTGGGGACCTGTTGATGGCGCTCCAAACCGTTCTTAGCAACGTGGACCAAGCTTCGTTGTGAAACACTATTATAATACTGCTCTTAGGATATTCACTGCGATCTTGATACAAATATTTGCATCTGAAAGCCCCGAAAAGTTAAATTTTGCTTTTACCAAACCAAAAAAAAACTTACTTTTTTCTACGAACATCGGGCAAACTTCTATTCAACGGTATCCTATCGCTGGCCATCAGATTGAAGCGGTTAATTTGAAAGAGTTGTTGCATCTGGATCAAATCTCTCGGTTCCGTGATGACGGGCATTCCATTTTTACCGGCGTGCTTTTCCGGTCGAAAATTGTTCGCGTTGAGCATATCGTAGGTGGCGTTGGGGATTTCTCGGATGGAATTGCCGATGTAGTGGCCCACGATGACCTTCATACCTTTACCGTCCACGTATTCTTCTTGGTTACCCCTGGAAACGAAAAATTCTTGTTGGAAGGTGAAATTTTTAAAGATTTTAGAATCTGGAGATGTTAAAAGCTGAATTGGTGTAGGATTGGTACACCTATTTGGTTTTTAATGAAGGTTATCAAATGGTTTTAAAGAATTTGATTGAAATTCCTTAATTTCCCCGTCAATTTTTAGAATTATGACGAATCAATGTTTTTAATTAGAATTTAGAATACCTGTAGATATGTTTTGGATGTATTTCCTGTCGACCAACGTTACCCAAACTCCTCCATACAGTTACCATCGATAAAGTAGTAAAAAACAGCACCGCAGGCCATACACGCCGGCATCTTCTCAGCGGACCTCCAAACATAGCACTAGAAAAAAAACTAAACACATATAAGCGTTATATATAAGATATAAGTGTTCTTAAACATCATAATATTAATTCTGATTGTCAAGGAAGTCTTCGCAAGCATATATTTGAAATATTTCGCGGACGTTGCTCAATCATTTATTATAATATAGAGATTGCAATACTGTCTGACCTTTTTTTATTTGCCGAGATAAAGAGGCCAGGTTCACTGATTCTTGTATATCTAGGAATGATTACGTATTTAGTTTGTAAACGCTATAAAATCTTGAAAATGGTCTATAAACGAAGCAATTGTCTTGTTTGTTGTAGGAAAATATTCGGTTGGGGACGTGTTAAATAAATATGAAGCATTCGTTTCAAATAGCAGTCTGTTTGATAAGAATTTATGTTTTAACTTTTATGTATTGGCATATCTGTAAAACAAATTTAAAAGGTTGTTTTGCGATAACAAAATTTTTAATATGGAATTTCACTTTATTTATGTGTTTTTTACGCATATTAAAACAGCGCAAAAATCATTCAATAAATATATGCTGTTAAAAAAATTATATTTATACTTCCCGCAGATCGCCAAAGTATATCGAGTTCCATAGGATACAGGCGCAAAATTGTCCAGCGTTTAGAAACACATGGTGATGCAATGTACCGTTATATGATTATTTTTGTGTTTCTATTCAAATTTCTATTGGAATTACATCAGTTTAACATTAAACAATGAATTAAACTATGTACAAACACACATATTTGTTAATCGTATCACAATAGAAATCTACTTTATCAAATCCCTTGTTCACAATGAAATAAATCTGAGTGAAAGTTGTGTGCGTCCTTCCAATTTGAAATCTTATTTATGCATATACGATTTGAATTAGCAACAAATAGGTGGTAATACGTACCTGATATTTTGTAATACTCCAAATAAGGCTTGTTTGAAAACATCACAACATCACAGTGATAATAACAGGAATAATCGAAGAAGTTTTGCTTTTTTATGTCGTCTGCATCTTTACCGTATTCTAATAGCACCTGGATCAGTTCTTACTACGCATACGCCACTACAGAGACGCTCTACAGGTTGCTTGTTGACGCCTTACAACTGTTTTATTTTTGTTTTATCGTATGCTACGCACCAATCAGGTATTTAAGCAGCATATATACCTCTGTTTTCGAATATACATGGTGTTAAGTCAGCAGTTGGATCATGAAATAGGTAATGTACTTAACCGAACGAGGTGTGCTTTTAAAGATTAATTAATATAGGAAATGGTGAAAGAATTGCAAGGACTGTGGGCTGGTATCACTAATACACAGTATCGGGAAAATCCACACCGCATAAATTAAAAAAATGTGTGCGGTGTGGATTTTCCCGATACTGTGTATTATTAATATAGGAAATGTTATATGACATATTTTTAAAACTGGTTCAGGATGAAAATATTCGTGTTTTAGAAATTGTTATGAAAACGAAATATTTATGTTATCGTAACTCATACATTCTGTTGAATGCTAAACATATATTTCATAAAATTATAGTACGCCCCTTGTACATTATATATTGAAATAATTATATTTTATTAATGAATGCATTAATTCTATTAATAAATAGAAATTGAAAATTGCGACTGTGATAAGGTTTGTATTGGACAAACAAGAAGAGTTGTAGAAACACGGCTTAAAGAACATATCGCCCATTATCGCTATAATAGATAATAGACACGACTGTGGTGAGTGAAACCCACCCAATCCATTAGTTTTAAACCGCGAATAACCTCACAAGTGTAAATTATGTAAGCAACGAATGACCAAACGCAATACGGTATATTTTTAGGTTATGTCTGTTCTAATTGGCCTACTTGATTCGGTGTATGACATTTGTGCTCGGACGTCTTTCTTTTACACTGTACTTGGACTAGATAAAGCCATAAGTATACTTTAGGTAAATAATGGATGTCAATAACAAAACAAAAACTGTTTCTAGGTTAATGACCAATGGCACCTTGATTAACCGAACGTATCTTGCTGAAATTTTCAGCGTTTTATCAATATTTACTGGGTGTTTATTTATTCAAGGCGGGCGGTATGTTAAAAAAAACTAATATTTCAACCCGCATTATATACAGGGTGATTCGGAAAGTGTAAGCGTAGCTTGTTATTTTACTTGGATACGATTTGTATATAGGGAGGTGGGAATAAAAAGACAATTTTGAGTGAAATATTATACTCTTTATTCATTTTCGATTTTTATATAAATACTCCTAGTTTGGATGCTAGGACTAGCTATTTTTATATGTCATACATACATACAAAGAAAAAAATTTGTACACTACCTTATTTGTTAAATACATTATACAATTGGAAGTAGTAGCTTTCATTTATTATTATTTCTTTTTTACGTACAATTCGTTTCTTTTCCTAGGGATCGATTATATCTTGATTTATTTATTTATTTTTTATTAATGTATAATTATATGATATGAAACTTCTCCGTGGATATTATTACATATTTAATAATAATTATAATAATAATAGCGTTTCATTTATACAATTCTAATTATAATAACAAAATACATCTTTATGCGCAACAATAAAATATTAATTTTATATATACAACCTGAATTTAAATAATGATCTCATAACAACTCACTTAGCTTACTATAAAACCGTTATTTAAAACCAAACTGTATATATTTGCAATAATTTTTACAAATTCCTTTTTCTTCACTTATAACATTTTTTCGTATGGCTCGTTTTCTATTATAATTTAATTTTTAACTTTTTTTAAAATTCCATTTAAACAGATTTACTAATAATAATATTAATAGTCACATCAAAAAAATGGCAGTACATTTATTGGTCTCTCGAAAGATTTGTTCTTTTTTACTTACATAATTTTATTTAATTTAATAGAAGTAGTAATATATTTAATTCCTTTTTTTAATTTTTGGTTTCTCTTTCCTAAATATGTACGAATACAGTAATGGTATATGTATATAATTTTAGCGATTACTTTAAAGACGAATGGTATTTTTATAATATTTATAATTATTTCTAATAAATATTATTTAAGTGGAAGGGATAAGCTGGAATTTTGGACTGACATTTGAAGCTTATATATTACAATATTGTGGCGATAATAAATAATTTTTTGTGGCAAAGAAAATTGTATATTTGTAAAAACGAAAAATAGACAACACGCTGTTTATTTTGGGACAGCATGTATATGCTTTTTTAAATGTCACATAAGTTAATACTATTATAGAATAATTTTTACAATTTTATGATGTAAAATTTGGCACAACTTGAAATGTTTTTATTTAGAAAAAACATAATCTGTTTGTGGGACAGACTGTATATAAAGTTTATACAGCGAAAAAAGGCATTTTACGTTTAGTTTCAATTTCCTTTTTAGATGGTGGATTTTAAATCGTTTTTAACAGACTTATTTTCGACAAATCGTAAAAAAAAATGGGGTAAATTATATACAGGATGATTATATCATAGCGAACCACAGAAGGGCAAGAGGAACACACAAACAAATTAAACCTAAATATTAAAAAATCGCGTTACTACTTCAACGTAGTGATTAGAAAACCGTTGTTTTTCATTCGAGTCCGACCCTGATAATGTATCCTCTATGAATACAAATATTAGTTAGGTAATTGACATGTTTCCCCACTTATTTCTTGTAGTTTACTACATAATCACTTTGTATATAAGATGTTGATATATAGAAATAACAAAATGCCTCTTTAGTATTTTCGTTGCCACAAAATTTCCATTTTTTTTCGAAACAAAGCAAATATGTAACAAAGCCTTATTAAAAATTTCCCAATCAAAAATGTATTAATATGGAACATAAAAATTGTGAACATATATAATAACAAAATGACTATTTGGTCCGGTGATGCAATCATTAATAATAATAATGAAATGAGATAAGGAAAAATACAACAAATGAAAAAAAATTATTCTATACGAAGGGTAAATAAAAAAATATTAAAATAAAAACGAAACAGGATAAAAATACAGTTAAAAACCTGCATTAATATAAGTTGTAGTATATACAGAAGGATCAATGATTTTACAACATATATTATTATAAAATGTCATTTCAGCGTCACTTAATTCTTTTAAAACGTATTATACAGTATGTAGTAGTAAATAGGGTTTATTAAAAAAAAAGGTGTAGCAGCAGCAATAATAATAAAATATTTATATCGTTACTATTTTTAATTATTATTTATATGGTTATAATACAGTGTAGCGGGGAGGTGGGGGAGTTGTCTTAGCTTCCTCACTTATTCTCAATAACTGGACTTAATCATCTTTAAATAATAAATAATAAAAAAAAATCTGTACAAATTCAGCCACGCCCCCTCCCCATTCTAACTTTGACTAACTGAACACGATGGTAATCATATATTCAGGTAATATTACCGTTAATTATTACGGACACATATATATGTATATATTTAAAATATAATAATTACGTGTTATAATTGTGTATGAAATTGGGTATGTGAGAGAGAAAAATAAAAAAAAAATAATAAAGAAGATATGTGAAGTTAAAAATTATTCGATTCGTTGAAATTTTTAATTTAAACTTAATTAATTGGTTATTGTAGCGTGATGTTTATAGTTTATAAAAAATGTATAAAAATTTTCCCAATTTATTAAACGAAAATATTTTTATTGCTTATTATCACAGAATCGTAGAATTAGTATAAATAATATTAATAATGAGGGGGGGGGGCATTTTAAAATTTTCCTTAACGAATCGAATCATTTTAACTTGACATATCAGATTTAAAAAGTCGAAATTATAAATTAGGAATTTAAGAAATTTGCAAAATATTACGAACCTTCTTCATCACCCTATACAGTCTCTTCCGCGTCCCTTCCTTTTATATAAAAAAGCAATTTTTTTTTAAATTTACGATGCGCAGAAAAGAAAAAAAGTTTACGATTAATCAAATTAAAAAAAAAGTTTTATGTAGATATACAGAGTGTTTTTTTTAATGCTCCATTATTTATCGCGCATATTATATATTTTGTTTCTTTCTCATTTATTTGCATAGAACTTTATGGATAACGGTTTTACAAAACCGATTAGCTGCGAAAATTTAAAAATTATCGACATAAATTGACTTAAAAGCACCCGTTACCGAGCGTATGTATTTTCCATTACCAAACAGGGAGAAACTTATAGAAAAAATAATAATTCCTATTTGCTTCGGCTTTTGAATTAGGCAATTATTAATTTTTAAATACCGATATTAATATTTTAATTTTTTCAATACGAAACACCCTGTATATGAATTATATTATCATCATAATTATTATTATCGAAATACAAATCCCAATATTTCACCGTTTCCAACGTTAAATAAAATTAAAAACTTCCTTTTTTCGCGTATCAGTCACTAAGTGAAAAACAAAACAAAAAAAAATAAAAAAAACGAAGATTCGAATCTTTAAAAAAAATGAAATAAAAAACAAACGGAACTCTTCCAAACAAACCATATTTCCGTCGAAACAACATTCATCCCATTTATGATTATTTTTACATTTATATTATTAGATTATTTTAGTAAAATCTGATCACAGTCTCCAAAAGAATTATTTTATTTATATATATATATTTTTTATAATTTCTGTAAGAATTATTTCATAATAGTCATATACGGGGGGCTATTTAAAGGGAAACACTTTTTTCATATCTTTTACAAAAGATTTCAGTTTCGATCAAAAATTGTTTTTAAAATGGACCGAGTTCTCATAACAAATAAGATTTTTTTTAAAATTGTTAATTACAAATTATTGAAATATGTATCACATTTCATTTGCAAAAAACATAATATAATTGATTTTAGAATTAAAACTAATCTCAATTATATGGATTGAAATATTAAAGTGTTTTACTCTAAATGGTCCAACCTGTATATACACCTATTTGCAATTATTTATTGTTTTCTCTTATTTTAATGTTTGTTATAGTAATACCTAGTTTGATATATTGTAAATATATGTATTTATAGACATGACGAATGTAGAAAATGATTTCATAACGTTCAAAATATATTTTAGATGTGAGATCAATTTCTGCATGCGTTATGTATATAGTCACTTGGGGATCTCAATGGATTTATACCAATATCCGGCACGCACAGTTCAAATTGAAGTAAATAAATATATAAAAAATATATAAATATATTTTTTGGATCACAAAACACACCCGATTCTGTAGCAAGAGATACTCACGCGAAGACAGCTGTTTTGGGCTACTATCGCCTTATCAGTGTACGACGGAGCTAGTTCGGTACGCCGTGTCGTCAACTTCACGTTAGACGCCACGAATGCGCTGCTGGGCGTTAGATATCTAGAGTTTTTTTTTTAAGTTGACGATACGGCGTACCGAACAAGCTACAGGCACCTCTCCGTCGTACACTGATGAGGTGATAGTAGCCCGAAACAGTTACTAAATCAGATCTGTTGTGTAATGTAGCAAATGTAATCCAGAAATCACTGACTGCTTTGAAATTTTGACAAAAATCTGAATTCGAACACGCCCGTGTTTTTATATACCTACAGGGGTGCCACAGGGGTGAAGAGGTTATAGGTAGAAACATGCTTTTTTTTCCCATTTAATCCAGACTGGACCACAGCAACGCGTGGCCGGGAACAACTAATATTTTTAATAAATTTATATACTTCAATTTACTTAGGGATGATACACTTTCTTCCGATTTTTTTTTTTGTTTTAGAGTTTCAAAGTCTCAATCAAGATCTTATGTAGTTACTATAATCATCAAAAAGTATATACAAACGACTATTTAATAGTAATAATAATAACAAACACTTAAACAAAAATATATATATATTTGTGCGTACATACAGGTTGGTTACTTAATCGACGGGAACACTATCACCATTTCAAAAGGTCCAAGAGATTTGGAAGAATAACAATATTTTTTCGGAATCCTTTCAATTGGTTAAATTTTTAACAACAATATAGATGGCGCGGATAGCGATAGAATCTATCGAAAGTAGTGAAAAATGCATAGACGTCAAGAGAGGAAAAATAAATTCAGAAAGGTATAGATTTGAACGCATAATAGGGAAGAAAAAGTATTAAAAAAACTCTCTAAAAAAGTATTTTAGAGATGGTCTGAAAAAGTTTTCCCCCCATTCCGTGTACACCCCTGTCAGTAGAATAAGAGCCAAGTTTTTTTCATTAGATAGAATTAGTTAAAAGGAATCTTGAATCTTAAATGAACAGTTTTCGGGTAAAAAAGCATATTTTTTTATTAAAAAACTGTGTCCCTACGAAATAAAATAGCCAGCCTGTATATACATACAATCTTTTCTTTTTTTTTTTCTCAAAAAGTAAGCGATTTTCGCATTTGTAAAATATCAATTAATAGATAATAATATTAATAACGTTCGAGATGTGTCGCATAGATAGACATGTATTTATATACGCAAAATGTAATTATTTAATTATATATAGCGTGGTTTTTTTAATTTATGTTTTTTTAATGTACACGTGGCAGCTTCCTAGCTGGTCGATGACGATTGCATCCTTTTACAACAAACAGCATCATTCTCGATCCGTTTCTTGGCACCGCAGAAAACCAAGGCACACTGGGGAGCGTAGAGTAAAGAGTTGGATCCCAATACGAAATGGGACATTTTGGAGGGAGGGGGAAAGAAAGAATTCGTGATTAACGTGAAGAATCTCCCTTGCGTATTTTTCTTACTTAAATCTTGATTAAACCGGATCTTTTCTTTCGCTTTTCTTCACACTAACGAGTTGGAATGGATCACAAAAATTAAATCGGTTTTTATTCATTAAAATAGAAAGAATTTTTTTAAAAATTATTGTTATGATTACACTTTTAATACACACTTCTTTTGTTTATTTATTTTTTGTTTCGAAAAAGAATCATATTGATCTTTTTTTACCATATTTTGCATCATTAAATATCTTTTATTTTCTTACCCTATTTATCGCAATAATAATTATAATAATAAAAACATTATCATATAATAATAATATATTATAATAGCACAGCCTGTTTTTTTTTTTACTTTTTTTCAAAAAAATCCTTCTTACTATTCTTTTGTTTATTATTATCATACATTTTTATATATTTTTTAAAAATATATTAAAAATATATATATCATACACGCTTCTATTTCCATTTATCTTCCTCTTTATATTCCATCCCATCTAATTTTTTTAAAAAATGTGTTCCGTCGAAAAAATCGATTTCTTTCCCATGTCAGTCACGCAGTCACCTAGTCACGACATCTATGTACAAAACGGGCGATTCAATTCGAGAGAAATGTCGGTATCCATCGTAAGCATCCAATTCCACCCGGTTATTATCACATCTGTTGCGCGAGCGAGACGTCACTTGGGGCTGCGAAAGTAGCGCAGCACCACGTAGCCCAGGAACCTGAAGACGACCAGGAAGGCTATGAGTACTAGCGTGTTGGCCCACAGCGGTAAATGGGGACCTTGCGCCTCCAAGATCGCCCCTATGGGGATCTCTGATTCTTTGCCGCAGATCTCGAACTTCGACTTTTGCGAGCACCTGTAATTAAGTATTATAAAGTTGATATCCTGTCTCACGTAAATATACAGAGGTTTAAAGTCTAACACATAAATAAGGAACGGTTAGATCTTTTCTAATCCGCTTTAAGGGCCTTTGATTATATCCATCACATGGTAACTTTAATTTTTCCGAAGATTTTCTAACGAAATCCTTGATGGTTGCGTACAAGGCAAAAGAAGATATTTTCATTGAAAGAAAGAATTGTATAGCAGCCTAACCGCAATCTAAGGAATACATTTTACGTCAAATCCGTTTTGATAGCTAAAACCGTAGAACGAGTCCGCTGCACTTCTTATCAACTCAAATTAGTTCGCGTATTATGACGAAACTACACAATAAGTATTCGTGGCCTGCGAGTGTAAACATTGGTGTGCCGCAGGAATCGGTTTTTGGACCTTCTCGTTTAGTTCTACTTTTAGCTAAATATCTATGATCCCTCTTTCTTTTTTTTATTTCATGAACATGTTAAAACAAAGAAAAGAAATTTACTAACAGTCGATGAGAGAAACTTTGTTTTATACTCACAGAATCTTCTCCCCCTTACTGAACTCGATGATCTGCATATTCTGGTAGGCGTAGTGCACCATGGACAGGTACCGCATCCACGTCAACCAATAAGGAACGTTCGTCGCAAAGTAACCACCGAACAACTGCGTCGCCAGCGTGTAGAGGGCGCTGATCGTAATACTAACTTGCATATCCATACACGCCGCTCCAATGAAGAAACCGACGCTCTGCGCTACCACCGTATTCAGCAACAGGAAGCACAGCAACGTGAAGAACACCTCGGGCGAATGGAAGCCCAACATCGGGTACGATATTAAATGATAGATGGCAGGCAGTGTCATCGTCAGCGGTAATTCCCCGATCATCTTCGCCAGGTAATACGCCGATAACCTATACGCCCCCGACTGTCTTTCTTTGTTGATCACTTCCCGCTCGGGTGGAAACGAGCTGAGCGCGCCGAAGTGTGCGAATAACATCCAGTAGGTGGTCGAGAAGAACATCCAGCCTTGGATGTCGTGCAGGGCCTCTTCGCGTCGCTCCAACTGAAACCAAAGCAGGCCGGCCATGATCCCCAAACCGATCGTCTGCACCCAATTCAATTTCGAGAGCATTCGCGGTCGAGCTTCTTGGAAATTCCGTTGCGACAGTACTTTGAATTGCGTCCAGAAGCTGGTGGGCCAGGAGAAGTAACAGTCTGAGTCGTGAGTGTCGGAGCTTACTGAAGACGATGCGTGGGAATGAGTGTCTAACCATAGTTTTCTGCCGTCCGGTTCGACTGAATTTAAGGTGTCTTCTAGAAGGGTAAGCATAATTATAAAAAGGCCAGGGAAGTGACGTGGAAGTACAAAAAAATTGTCGGCGAGTAACTTAAAGTCGAGGATTAAAGGGAAGAATCAAATCAAAACTATCTGGTGCAGGATAGAAAAGATGGTGTCAGAGTTATGGGGCTGTAGATCTTTTTTTATCCGGATAATCAAGTACAGGGCAAACATAAGTATAAATTCTATTATATGTATATATAACAAACAACAAAGGGCCTAGATTTGAGCCTCGTAGAACGCCAGATTAAAGGTAAAAGCTTGTACGATTTAAAACCATTATAGTGAACATTGTTAGAACGGAAGTTAAAGCACGTTTGATGAAGTATATTTCTCCTTTATCCTAATTGTTGCTATATTCTTCTTCTTCTGATTACTTACGATCTAAATGGGGATACGGTCCATGGGCCCCTTCCAGCTTCTCCTGTAGGTAAATGCAGTCGTTCAACTCGTTGGGATAATCCTTAGTCTTGCGTTCCTCTTTAGCGGCGGCTACGATCTTGTCCCGCATATCACACGATCCCTTGATCTTCTCCACTATTTCGGAAAATCAAAAACCAACACCTCATTTTGCATTTCGACAGCCATAGAAAAGTTATTTTCGTTAATACTTACATATGAAGTCCGCGGGGTTGTAGTGAGGCATTATGTGTAGTCCTATACTGCTGAAGAAATCTACGACTCTGGACGTCTCGCCAAAATATGCCGTCTGTCCCGCGCTTAGCAATAGGAGCTTGTCGCACAGGTGGAATATCTGGGAGGAGGGTTGGTGTAACGTCACGACGATGGTTTTACCTTCGGATGCCGCGTATTTTTTCAGTGTCGACATTAGACTGTGTGCCGCGTAGGAATCTAAACCGGAAGTCGGTTCCTGGAATTAAAAGTCTTAGACTGGCACCGAGATATGTTCGATATTTAAGGATGATTTAGGAAGATGTCCACGTATTTTTGAAACACGTGTTATTGTGAGGTGACGAGTGACCCGACATATTGTGTTAACTATACTAGTAGAATAGCTATGCTGATTCGGGCGCAAAATCCCATAAGGTTTACACAGGGGGTCTAAAAGTACATTTTAGTACCTGCTTGAGATTTAATGAGTAGTGAGGGAGAGATAGGGGACCTCCTCCCCCCCCCCCCAACCCCGCAGTAGGGGATCGCGGTCAACTAACTGAAAATCAAATATCGGACTCCGTTCCGCCGCAACGGGGGACTTCCAATACATCGGCTGATTGTTCCAATACATCGGCTATCTGTTATAATTGAACGGCTATCTGTTATAATTGAACGGTTATATGTTATAATTGAACGGTTATCTGTTATAGTTGAACGGTTATCTGTTATAATTGAACGGTTATCTGTTGTAATCGAACGGTTATCTGTTATAATCGAACGGTTATTTGTTATAATCGAACAGTTATCTGTTATAATTGAACTGCTATCTGTTATAAATGAACGGTTATCTGTTGTAATCGAACGGTTGTCTGATAGGGCGGAACAGTCAGCCGATGTATTGGAACAGTCATCCGATGTATTGGAACAGCCCCCCGTTACGGCGGAACGGAGTCCGATATTTGATTTTCAGTTAGTTTACCGCGATCCCCTGCCTCTCCCTCACTGCTCATTAAATCTCAAACAGGCACTAAAATGTACTTTTAGACCCCCTGTGTAAACCTTATGGGATTTTGCGCCCGAATAAACATAGCTATTCTACTTAAACTGCTTCATATTCCTTTTAATATTAACTGGTGAAACAATCAATTGTTTTGTTTTGCTCCGTCAAGGATAAGGCATCAGATTTAAATGAATACTTACATCTAATAACATTAACGACGGATTCGTTAACAATTCACAGGCAATATTGGCTCGTTTCTTCTCGCCCCCACTCAAACCCCTCTTGATATAATCCCCGATTATGGTATCTTGGCAATGTTGCAGCTCCAGCACGTCTATTATATGGTCGACGTATTGCATCTTCTGCGAGTGGCTCATGGTGTCCGGTAACCTCAGTCTGGCCGTATACTCTAACGTCTGCCGCAACGTCAGATCGGGAAAAAATATATCCTGCTGCAGCACGTAGCAGATCTTTCGTTTCCACCGTTTACACAGCAAGTCGCGATTGAGAAATATCTGCCCGCTATCCAACCTCAGCCTTCCGCTCAGGCAATTTAGGAGGGTAGTCTTGCCGCAACCGGAAGGTCCCATGACGGCCAACACCTGTCCAGGTCGTACCCATCCGTCCACGTCTTGGAGTATCTGCCGTTCGCCCACGCTGACGGTCAACCCCCTGAAGGCCAAATGGATTGGGAGCGGTCTGTGGTCGGTGATGAGGCATGGAAAGTGGACGGCTGACGTTTCAACCCTGAAACAAGCAAGAAAAACAGGGAATTTAATCGAGGAAAAATGTGACAGTCGAACAAGGTTATGTCGTTACACTAGTTGAAAGAGTCGAGTTGCCTTATTTATGTACTATTACCACATAACACACAACAAATACGTATATGCTACGTCGCATTCGCAGCACCAATTAAGAAGAAATTTATTCTGGTCATTGCCACTGGGCGACGCAACAACGGTCACCAACTATTGCATTGCAATTCGCGGGAATTCGCGTCGGTTTCTGCGAGGAAAACTGGATGGAAATATGGGTGGATATCATTGTTTGTTCTGGTTGAATAGAAGGTCTGGTGGGCGTGCGAACGCTTTAATTGCGAAAGACGGCGGTATATCGGGTCATTTGCATAAGTAATAATATACTGGGGATACTGTCGGTGATGATGCAATTATTACTTATGCACTTCTTTGCGAGCCGTTGGAGCGACAAAATATGGGAAAAAATGATTGCGGATATTCTTTTGTATTTTTTTATTCTTGTTACGCAATAATGAATCTTAATTGTGATAAGTGGAACAAATCGCCTTGCATAGAATTGGTAATAAAACTTCTGCATAAATAAACAGCGCGTTGAAACAAAAATTAAAATACAAAATGTGAATGAATTCAGGGAAATTGATAAAATGCGTTTAAAACATGACAATTATTCGTGAAAATACAAAAAATAATAAGGAATCATTGCATACATAACACAAAGTATTGCTTGACAGTATCTAGGGGCTCCAAGAAGTAAGTAAGTAAGTGGTGTTGGAATACCAAAAGTAAGAAAAAAGGATACCAAGCAACGGAAACAAATCTTAATATATTAATCACAAAATGAATTATGTTTACTTAGACGAGATGATGCAGGAGATCGTTTATAAAGAAATTCAAAAGAAGAGGGTCAAAGTTTGATCCCTGCGGAACACCATTTGTGAAAACAAATTCATATGAACCACGAAGAAGTGAACTTAGGCAGGCAGGGGATGATGAAATAGGAGAAATACTAAAAAGGAAAGGTTTGTCGTGGAAATAAGCGAAAGCGTTATCAAGGAAGAGCGAAAATTCCCTATGCGTGGGAGTGAGAATCGTGAACCCCATGTCAAAGTAACATTCTCGGCTTTTATAGTAAAAACTTTAACCTCGAATATCTCGAAAACGGAAAGAGATATTTTAGTCCGCTTCGGGGTGTTCGAATTGTTATCTAAAGACGCGTCTCGTGGTGTCGGAAAAATTCGATTCTGTTAACTTTTTGTTTGATCGCGAATAACTCGAGAACGGTTAGAGCTGCAAAGTTATACCCTCCCATTCGATTCGTCGTCAAAAGACGCGAATTTTGGTGTATAATACATGGGGTCATCTTTATTTTTGGCTCGGAAAATGCGATTTTAATGTAAAAACTTGGAAAATTGACTATTTTCTTCACACATTTTGGCTAATATGTCAGAAACGGTTAGAGCTATCGGAATTTGGTTTTCGCCATTCGATGCGTCGTGGAATGATTTTGGTATATAATATGTCGCGGCTGTCTTTATTGTATCGTCGGAAGGATCAAATTTAGTGCTCCAAAGTATGAAAAATAGCCCAAAATTAAGCATTTTTTCATATTTTTAACAATATCTCGGAAACGGTTAGAGCTAGCGGAACGGGTCTTTCACCAGTCGATTCTTCGCCGAAATGCGCTACCCACTGTACCAGATAGACGAGCCGCAGATGCAATTTTAGAGTCGTATTTTTCGTATTTTTGACAATATCTCGGAAACGGGTAGCGCTATGGAAACGTAAATAAAAACATACCAAACAGTGAGTGAGAAGCAGAATTTTCTCGTTTACAGATATTTTTTCCTTTTCACCAAAATTTGGAGCGCCCTGTATAATTTATCACGAGTCATTTATTGGATTTTCATTTATTGTTAGAGCAATTTCATCTCAGTATAAATCAATGCCAATACTACAGCACCATGCCACACATTTTTCTTCTCCATTTTACCCTCAAGAGACAAGAACACAAATCATTAATAATTCACCCAAGTACACATGAGCGTCTCATACTCATAACCGTATTGTCTTTCCCACGGAGGAACCACCTTCGCAACAGGTTGTAATTTTCTCTATCTGACTCGACCGCTGGGGCCTAAGATTGCGGCGACCCGCTTCTAATTTATCTGGATTCTGGTGTCAGCGCCGGCCTCGATCGTAAATCGTCATCCTAGTGCGTTACGGCATTTATTATTTTCTCATATTTTTCGTGCCGTCAAAGACGTACGCAAATCGTTTAATTCATTACTAAGGTAAGAGACGGAAGAGGTTGGGGAACGCTTATTCTATTGTATATATAATAGAATTTAATATTGCTACCATCCGCTCTATCTATGTGTGGATGCCGGCATTTCGCCGTATCACAGCTCCTCAGCACACCTATAATAAGAGGACGGTAGCAATTCTCACGTAAGTTTGCGTATATATTGAACATTTACGGATAATAATGGTAGTGAGAGACAAATTATTAGTTTATTCTCCCAGTGCAACGTGTGACGCTATTTAGCTATATGCAACAATAATTATTGTTCGAATTCGTAGATTTAAAAAGCGTCACACGTTGCAGCGGGAGAATAAACGAATAATTTGTCTCTCACTAGCATCAGTATGCGTCAGAATTGCTACCGCCCTCTTATCATAGGTGTGCTGACGAGCCGTGATACGGCATCCACACATAGATAGAGTGGATAACGACACCAAAGAACAAAAGTCCAAGCTTACCCTTCGGTGTACACCAGAAGTACGGTGTAAAAAATCAAGTGTATCAAAACGGTCTTCCCGCTTTATTTAACTGCTTTTGTAACATTAGAAAACTCAAAGATTTCACTTTCGATATGAACTTTATTATCATTATATACGAGCTAATCGTAAAATCCTCTGCACCGTGATGTTATCATAAACTCATAACGTAACAAGACAACCAAGTGTCCCTCGTTAAATTGTGCAGCAACTTTACGAGCTAATAAAACGGTTATCGAACGAACGCTTCGCAAAGCTTATCTATCCGAAATACTAACAGCGCCTCTCTGCGTACGTAGATACTTGCTTAGCCTAGGATAATAAAACATAGAGTAAATTTTATTATTTTCCTATTTACCGCCACGTCACTCCTTAGTAATAGCAGAGCGCATACTTGTATGGACCAGTTTCAGGTTCGATGAATCGGAAAATTTATGGTCCTCATTACGCGTTGCGAGTAGTGTGTCTGTAGCGTATAGTCAGGGGTCTTTCAACTCTAAGCGTGTTTGCATAAGAAACGGGTGGGTAGACTAATTTTCCCTTATTCTGTGCTTGGCTAGAGTTGGAGATAGTTTAGAGTTTCGTGGCTGGTTGTAACTTATGCATGGTTAGGAGATAATAATAATTGTACTAATTTATTCCCATCTTTCCAAATATGTATATACTAAACAATCTTAACAAGAATAAAGCGATAAAATTAACAATTAGAGAAAGGAAAAGTTAGTACAAGATATACTTTAAATACTAGCAAAGCCTTAGCCTCGATGTTCCAACGTATAAATAGAGAAGAATATATATAGTGGAAATATAGATAAGAAAGCGTATTAAAGTGAGATTTGAAGAGAAATAAACAATTGAGTGTAATATTGAAATAACCGAAACAATTTCAATTAAGCACAAAATAAACATAAATGCAAAACATGCAAAAGTATGGCTAGTAAAAAATAATCAAAGAAAAAATTCAACAGATGTCGCAAGTCGATCTAACCCTGGTCTACCACTATCATCATTATATAGTCATAGGTGGTGTTATGTTTCCGTAACCTCCTGGATCGATGTGGTACGCGCTGGACGACCTGTGACCTTGTGTGAACCCTCCTACTCGCAAATCAACTAATCTTCCCATCCTTCTCCCACTCTCCCTCTACCATTCATTTACTGTCGACGCGGCATCCTAGACAGACATCGAGTTAGTAGACTATCTACTATCTACCTGATGACGTTCCAGGAGTAGTAGTTAAAATAAAAGAGTTAAACCCTTACTCAAATAGCACCCTTTGTAGGAAGACAAACAACGAATGATTCGAAGCTTATGAAAGAAGCGGAAGCGCAGGAGGTACTTTTGCATTGCCTCTAATTTTCGTTATCGATTTGGGAAGAACACTACACTACCTCTTTTAAGCTTCGAATATTGCTTATGAGATGTCGCTATTGACATGTACCCAATACAGACATTTTATATATTTTATTTCGGTAATCCCTGCAAATGCAAGGATTTTTTGGACTTCTTATCGATAATTCTCGTTCAATAAGTTTATGTAAAGTTATTCATTTGTTTATTCAATATCCACCTCGTATATTCATGTCGTTTTATTGTGATATTTAATAGAATAGATACAATGTTTGTTTCGCATTTATTTACTATTATTTTTCCGCGGCAAACTCATCCAGAATAATTAGAAAATATTATTGAAAGGATATACAACATAAACAACAAATATTATACTACCAAAAATTCGTAATTAAAAACTTATTATCCCTATTTATTACCTCGAAACACGTTTTCCGAATGAATGAATTTATTGTTAGGTGAGGGGTGATCCGATACAGCGTATTTGTTAAAAATAAGGTAGAAAAAGACAGAAAGGACAATAAAAATGGCACGTGATGATAGATAGGGCCAGGACAAGGACTTTCTTCGACCTTCGTCTTTCGAGTCGTTAGTCGAACGTTTTAGAATTTTGGCACACTATCCTAAAGGACGAGGTCTGCCAGATCGGCCGTCAAAAATACGAGCTGCGGGAGCACGCACTCACCTGAAGGTCAGCCACATCACTCGGTTAGAATTCGCTAAAAGTCTCTCTACCGGTCGATTTCGCGGGAACCATAGGCGTATAGACGGGTTTGTACAGCAGCGAGCTAAAGTAACCGAACGAAAAGTATATTGGGTAAAATTATGAAGATAAACTTGGGAAATCTTAATATTCAAGGTGCCAAAAAAACAAATATAATTTCCGTACCAAATTATACTGTATTTTCGTAATAAGTTTTCGTATATGTAGCAGTACCCTCTTACACACTACTGACTATTTTCTTCTTAAAAAAACAGGTTTTCTTTTACGTTCGACAAGGGAATACAAAAAGGAAAGATGAAAATTCTCAACTGTTTGACATCCAATTGCCAAATTTATTGTAATATTTTGCATTTCGTCTGTGTTAACCTATCTGCGAAACGACCAATCACAGATGCAGATTTTAGCGCGGAGAATTTAGAACGCTCCTCCTAGTTTAAGAACAGAGTATACAACCCTTTGCACTTCTGCCTGTCCTTTTTATTTCCAAAGTGTAAAGGTATCGCCTTTCATGACAACCGGAAGTTAGGTACGAAAGCGTTGATGTGGTTTGAAACTGTATAATTTTTTTGATTAAGTTTTCATCAGTGCAGATAATACCACGGAAATAGCAGTCCATGCTTATTTGGGATTTTGATGAAATATCAAGGACCTTAGTTTCCCGTACGTTATTAAGTTTTACTACTGTTATAGATCTCATTGCTAATGTTTCTGTTTTGATTTTCAGAATATTTGGAAAGGAGCATAATCCTGCGTGCCCAGCTATTTTCTTGGTTTGCAAAAAAGCAGCGACGCTGAGAAGAATATTTGGTAAGTCCTCCATTTTTCCGTAGGTGCCCCTTAGTTGCTTAATTCTTGTTTGATCCGTCAAATCTTTTAGTTCCGTTTCCATATTCCTCCCGGATAAGTTATTTTACTACTGCTTGTGCATGTTTATTTTTGCTATTTTTCATCATCCCGTGCTGCTGTGGAGATATAAAGATATACTTGGAAAATCTTAATATTTAAGGTAAGCCACTGGTTTGTTACCTTTTTGCTTCTATTTTTCATAGATTTTATTTGCTTTAGATATTTTCTTCCCATCACTTTGTCTAAGAGGACGCAACCGGATGCAGATAGGTGGTTTTCGCGAAGTACGGTGAGATTTTAAATTTCTATAATTTTTCTTTTTAACTAAACTCCAGATATTGTAGCAAATTCCGTGACAGTAGCACCTTCATTAGGACTAGGTACCGGTCAAGCATAAGAGAATTCAGTACTCTGTAAGTTGCTACCCTTGATTATTTGTTTAAATATTTTTTGTAACGATGTGTCCTTTTATGATTTCTAGAATATTTTGTGGAGGCTTCACCGTTTCAGATTCAACCACATTTCTGCTCCGGGGACACAACGCGATGCAGAGAAGATTATTTGGTAAGCTTCACTATGCTTAACCACTTAACGTGACACTTACTTCTTTTTCTCTTTTTTATTTTAGTACGCAGCCGGTGAGTGCTCTTTCAATTTCCATCCGGTGAGCATCGCGCCCTCTTTTGCTAGTTTAAAGTAACCCTATTTCAGATTAAAGTTTTTCTTGGCATCAAGTTAAAACCGCGATTTATTGATGTACTGATTTACCGTTAATTTTAATTCATTTTCAATACAATTCTTTCTTAGTTTTGATACGCGAGTGTCATTTGGACAAGTGAGTTGATTTAGTACAGCTCGAGGTATACTAATTTCGATTTCAGTTCAGGATATTAGCAAATTAATTAGGATCTGGATTAGTTTTGAAGCATTTACATTCTCACGGCAAAATAGTCAATATCGGGTTAATCAACTTAATGCGCTGTCTGAAAGTCGACATGAATCCTACTTTCCACAACTGGGTTATAATTTTTGTATGTTGGTTGCGGTCTAGAGTGTACTTCCTTTGCAGCCAGGAATCGGGCGAAAGGACTTTTAGTGCGGGGTAAGTCTAACAATTAATTCAATTGTCGCATATTGCGTTACTAACTTTTCTTTATTATTTTCCAGTGTTTCCGGTAGTGCGCGATTAAATCCGTTTTCGTTTCCGTAGTTATGGCATATGTAGTGAATGAACTTGCTGGTAGGAGTCCGGGGAACCGATTTTCAGTGCCCGGTAAGTTTATTTAATACTACACAATATTTTATTTTAATATTTGTACCGGAAAATCGCGAGAGACCCGAATATAAACCTGAATGTCTACGACATATATGACATTAATTAGTTACACAGCCAATTTGATAAAATGTATAAGTATACATCTTTAAAAAATTATCTTATATTGGAACTTTTAGCCGGCAACTTTCCTTTGTGAATGTGTTGTGGGTATAATAATTAATGATTGTTTCTCAACAATTCCGGTCTACCGAAAGTGTCACACACCCACGGTGTAAACTTGTCTTTTCTATATTATTATATATGGGTAGTGTTTGACTGAAATTCAATAATACAAAGAAGTGTTAGTCCAAAAGATATTGATTGTTAACTAAAAATAAAAATCGTGTTGATCCAAAAATAATATTTGGAAGTGTAGCTATATTCTGTTATTCTTGGAGTAGCGTCTAAAACATTTCTTTGTAACCTCTTCTTCTGTGAAATGGTTGACTATTCCATTGAATACCCGATTTTGATATATATATTTAGTACCTACAAATTCTTGATCATTTGATTTATCTTGTTCAGGCTCCCTATCTGACTGCTCTTCGTCTTGAACTTCTACGATATCTTCCGTATTGGAAACCTCTTCTGTGGTACCTACATTTTCGTTACCCGACGTACTGTAATAACCTTCCTCAGAATCAGTATCCGAATTCAAATTTCCCGCGATATTTTCCAATTCTGCTTGTGTCAACCGCCGTGTCCCTTCCCACTGACTCATTTCTAACCAAAAAATCACAATGAAAAAAAAATAATCTGAAACTAAAATACTCCGACACAAACTGATATAACCAACAAATGTATATCGATCCTTAACAAGTTGTTAGCCCTTCAGGGAGTGTTACCGTCACATTATTCTCATCGCTATCACGGCACTGATCGTTCAGCTTCATTTTAATTAATGTGGCATCCACATATTAACGTTTCCATTCGATTTTGTTTTATTACCGTACTTATCTTTCACTTTTTTTCCATGGATTACTGTCTAGCTACGGTTAGAAAATCTAAATTGCATTGATGGAACAACCAACATTGAACAAGCAAATCTTGTCCGTATAATTTTTCTTTTTGTGGAAGCCCTCTGACCTAGATAATCGGAAACACCTCAGCCTTTTGGGTTTCTGTATTTATTCTCCCATTTCTTGTACCCATTCTTGTGCATCAGTTTGTACAGGTCCTAGACTGGTTGGTCTGTGTAGTTCTCTGAGTTAATTTTTGCTTTCCCAACGATTACCTGTTTTCTAGGGTCTTAGGCTTCGCATTCACACAATATGTGATATGCACTCTCGATGAATCCTCACACAGTCTGCAGTTTGTGTCCTCAATATCATCCCCAATTTTCTATAGGTGTCCTTTCAGTCTCGTTAGGAGATCTACTACCATACAAAGATAATTCCTGCTAAGATTTAGTAGTTCCCCAGTTCTTTTTATTCATAGCTCCTTAACGAAGGGTTTGTCATGACTTTGCCTAGTTATATTGTCCCAGTCTTCGTTGTTTTTCCATCACCAACTTCCGTGTAGCCCTCGTACTGTATTTTTAGACACTCCCAGCGTAGGTTCTGGGCCTACATATGAAGTCTATGATCATTTTTCGGCATATAACTTAACTTAAGCCTCTAATCTTTAATAATAATCTCGGGGTTTCTGTTGTGTTCGGTTATATTCGTTCGCGACCGCACAAAACGTGACACAGAGCGGTGACCTAATACAAAATTCAATGGCAAAAAACTGTTCGAACCCGCGATATTGTATTGTACCTATATGTATGAGCATGAATACCTCGAGAGCACGCCTACGCGTCTAGGATTTTCGCTCGAAGCCGGCTTTTTTTCCCTCTCACTCCGTTTCCTATGTAGCTTCGTCTGAAGGCGTCGTTAATAAACGATTGTTCGCAAGCGACGTAAGTACATAATACATACAGCAGCCGGGCTTATAATTTATTCGGATACGAGACGAAAAAGGCAAAAAAATGTCCGCAGGACAGTAATCTTGTGTTCGGTGGAAATATTCGTTTCGTCGTAGGAGAATAACAACACTAACTTCTGTCATAAAGTCTGGTGCGGGTCCTCTCGCTAATTGTTGAAATAAAAAATAAAAAAGGTGTTGTATGCACTGTAAGGTGATATTTTCTTTAGTATAATGAAGCAGCCATGGACGGAACGGTTAAGTTGTTTGAATGCTTTGGGACCTGTTGTTAGTTCCCGTGCCATTGATAAAATCGAATCATGCAGAAAAAAAAACTTGTTTAGTATGTAAAAAACACACGAGAAATAGAGAAAAAATAATAAGCGGTAATGAAAATTTCTATCATCATCAATTAACATTCGACACGCCGTCAATAGCCCATTTTGAATAATACATAATTTAATTTATTAAATATCTCCATCACCCATTCCTTCGAGTGGATTATTAGCATCAACGTCATCCAATAATTCTAAGAAGTTGAACCGTGGAAAGAAGAATTCCTGTTCGCTTGCCTTTCTAGTAAATTGTAATAATATATGGAAAGGATTCTTGTAAAATTTACCAGGAAATCGTGTCGTGTTGCTATGCTAATGGAATTCACACAAGTACCGAATACATATATGAAACTGGAAAATCCTGACAAGTAAAATGTACATACATATGTAACATATAGGTATATATATTTAAATAGGTTATGTGCTATTTCTACTGAAGATCCTATATCAGTTAATATTTATTACTGAAAAGTTACCGTGATATTCGTTTGGAAATACCGCGGTATTGGTGTTACTTGGAGGTTTTCTTGGAGAAGTTCGTGCGATGTATCAGTTCTTGTAGATTTTATAATTTTAATTTTGTTACTAAGAACGGTAATTTTAGAATTGTATCTTTTCAAAGACAACAGTTTCTGGAATATCTGCAATTAGCATTTGTAAAATATAAAATTGAGTTCTGGGTTATGTCAAGTTGACATTTATTGATTTTATTTATTTATTTAATAATAATCAACCCGGATGACACACGTGTATCGGTTTTGTAAAAAAAAGGATAAAATTATTAATTGAAATATTCGTTTAAACTATAAATAACTTTATCAGTCCAATGAGATCAAAAGATGAAATATATAAAAAATATATTTAAAAAATATATCTCTGAGATCACACAACACGTCTGATTGTATTGTTCCAGGCATTCCTCACGTACCGACAGCTGTTTCGGACTCACTTAGTCCTCCTCATCAGTGCACGTCGGAGGAATGCCTGTCGCTCGTTCCATACTCCCGTGTCGTATACCAAACGTTAGCACATGTCTTTAAGAAAAATACCAGAGACATCTAACGCACAGCCGCGGATACATTGGCAAAAATCTTCTGTTTTTGAGTCAAATAGGACTTGAACATATCTTTGAAATTATTTACATGTTCACATTTAGTTAAATTCGATGGCAGAGAGTTAAATAATTCTTAGCCCATATAATTTTGAGACAATTTACTAACTTCAAGTCTAGCAAAAAGAAACCTTAACTGATTTCCAGTCCTCACACCGTAGCGATGAATTTCACAACTCTTCACAAACTCTGTCGTGTTGAAAGAAATATGTACACATAGTTCGAAAATGTATAAGGCCGTTAATTGCAATATTTGAAATTCTCGAAAGAGCTCCCTGCAACTATACGTACTGCATGTATTTGCGATGATTCTCACAATTGGTTTATGCGCCACAAAAACAGCATGTGAAGCAGACCATCTTCCCCAAAAACCAACGGCATATCGCAGCCTACTCTCGACGAAGGCATAATATGTTGCTATCAACTGCTGTCTTGTTAGTACATACCTTAAAATACGAAATAGGTACATTAAGCGATTGAGTTTAGAAACTAAATATTCACTATGGTTTTTCCATGTAAGACTCTGATCCAAATGTAGGCCTAAAAATCTAGTACTATCCGTAGATGATATCATTTCACCGTCAATACAGAGATTAAGTTACGGTACACTATGCTGCCTACTGTGGAATGTCACATATTGGGTTTTATCTGCATTTAATAAGAGTTTATGTTCGCTCAACCACTGAAGCCTGTCAAGAAAATAATTATATTTATATTCTAGAGTTTCCTTTACTTTATCAGATATAACAACAGAAATGCCATCAGCTTACAAATCTATATGACTGAGATTGTCCAAAAAATATTTTAAATGTCGTTAATATATAACAAAAATAGAAAAGGGCCTAAGACCGAACCTTGAGGTACTCCATACTATCGTTGAGACTAGTAGAATTAATAGGTTTTATAACTTTTTCTAAATTAAAATTCAATGATACAATCTGCTTCCGATCACTCAGAAAAGACTGCAGTGTTGAAGTTATTTAAATAATTTAGTAAACGAACCAAAAAAGCATACTCAAGGACTTTTAAAAACACAGAAAACAAGTCACCGGGCGATAATTCTTCGCATCTCGACAATTACCACGTTTATATATGGGGGTTATTTTACTTAATTTCAAACTTGCTGGAAATACAGATTTATTAAATGCTGAAGCGGACGAGCAATAGCATTTTCCACTCTTTTCAATAAAATTGCAGGTATCCCATCAAATCCTGTTCACCAGTTAGATTTCAAACTCTTTGTTACAATAGACATAACCTCATTCAGGTCAATTGGGAATATGAAAACTGATGATTGTATGTTGCATATTGTATCATTGATGTTAGATTGATCTAAATCGGAGAATTTTGAAACAATATTTTTAGGAGTGTCGATAAAAGGCATATTAAAAAGATTAACAACCATTTCTGGGTTACGAATAACTTCATTCTTATCTATTAAATCAATATTTTTAAAATTACGTGTTTTAGCAGATAAAGTATCTATGACACACCAAGCCTCCTTACATGAATTAGCGGAATTCAATATTTTATTTTGATAATATACTCTTTTTGCATTGTACATTAAGTCAACTTGTTTCTTTTTTTCTTCCCCATAAAGAACTTCCATGTCAGGTTGTCTATTTTTAAGATAAAATAATTTGTTTCAATTTGCACTAGAACTTTTAATATCAGCGTTAATCCATTTCTTACAATTGGATCTGTTATTATAAAGAAAAGACTTGACAATAAAGTTAATGTCAAAAAAATATTAAAAAATTTGATTGAAATATTCAAAAGCGCCTATAACGCTTTTTGAAATATATAAATGAGATCAATCGACAATCATCCGAGCAAATTCTGAAAGATAGTTATTTAATATATGCTGTATTCCATTCTCTTCTCTACCTTCTTCCTCCATTTCTCACTTCACTCCTCCAATTCTTTCTTCTTCTCTTCTCCAATCACCTTTTTCTTTGCACTTATTTCACTATTTTCTAGACAGCTCACATATTTTATTTTTCTTGACTACTTCTCAATTTGTTTACCTTAATCATCATTTCCGCAATCATCTATTGTTTTTTTTGATCATCACAACAGCATAGTTTTGTTTCCTTACAGTCTATCCACTGGAATGCAATACTACGTCCATGGTTTTCGTACTGCAACATCAGCAGACGGACCTCCCATTAGGTCTTTGGATTCTATGGTAGCAACTTGGGTTCCGGTAGCTTTCCCTCGGTAAATCCGTGTTATAATGTATAAAATCCTTCAAAACTCCTTGTTGTGTTGCGGAATGTAATATATGATAATGTTGTGTTAATTTACAATAAATAAAAAAATATTCTTTGATTTAATAACATGCTATAACCCTGTCTCTGGCTGGGCTATTACTATCTACACAACAGAGCTCGCTATTATCGGCTGAGCCGGAGATAAAGGGAAATTCTAGTAATTCAAATAACAATTGTATAGGCAATTCTAATGGGCATTTAATTTGACATGAAAATAGTTTAACGTGCGCTGGTAGTCAGACTGTACCTATGTTTTATATAGTAAATAAAATTAATAAAGACAAGAGTATTGAATATTGTGCTATGTCTTACACCAAAGTTGAACAGTTACAAACCGAATCTCAAAACTTCATACTTTAACCACATACATATATTTCCAATGGTGATTCTAACTAGGCGATGGTAACAAGATGACGAGGAGAAAATATATATTTAAATCGTGCACGTGTGTTGTTGTGTATATCCTCCCATCTCCTCCTGTGTGCTCGGCGACCTATGCAATGCATCACCGCCGCTTCGAGTACACATACAGTGTAACAAACACATCCGTATACCGACGTTTACTGCTCTTCGATACCCCAGAACACTAAATTAACGTCAGGCCGGCTCAAAGGTCTATTTTCAGGTCGTTGATCTGGTTCTTTCAGGTCGTAAATACGTATCGACTCTCCGCCGTTTGTTGTTCGGACTGTTGTCTCTTTCCGACGGCACTGCATGCCCGTAAAATGTCAGCGATGATAATGGTGGATTGATTTTTCAATAGATGCAACTCGGGTTTTTAATGGTCATTGAATTTGCACATTGCTTATATGTAGTTTTTATGGGAGTCGGCAGAAACTAACTACGACGAGTGCTAAGTTAATTTCGTTGGTCAGTTGTTAGTTTTGGTTTGGATGTCTTGCAGTAATAACTTTATCATAAGCCAAGAACTAATTAGAATTGGCAGAAAAGTAACTTAATGAGGGATGTATGTATGGTCATCAGATAGGAGGACTGGCGGTGGATTATGACCTTACAAGAATGAAGAAGACCGAATCTGTATTGTTGCTCAATTCCAGAATTTCTATAGGCCTCAGGTGCTTGACCACCTCCCGGAAGACCTTACTCTCTTCTCCTATTATTTTGGGATTTTGTCCATTACCATAATGAATAACATTGGGCTCAGTATCACCCCCTGTCGTACCCCTTTATATCTGGTAAAGGCTTCTGTACTTCCAGATTTCGTTCTCATTACATTGCCTGTGATATTATATGAATCTCAAATTAGCGACCAAAATGACAGATGACGCCACAGTTTAGCGCGCGAAAAAGCACTATGGAAGCAGTTGTTTCTTTGTAATTGTTTGTAACGTGACCATTTCATCCCAAGTATTTTGTAAATAAAATAAATTATCCGTGCGGAGTGGGGGTAGCAAGGCCATCTAGCGGTGGATAGATTAGGCGCGACGCGACGGTAAATAGCGATCGGTTATCGGATATCGCACAGAAATCGATAAATCAGATAAAATCTAGGGCGAGACATTGTGGGCAAGTTCACAGTCAAATTCGCTCATTTTGAGCCTTCAAGTGTTCGAAGTCAGACGTATTATTGCATTTTTGTGGAATATTAATTTTGAAAGTAAATTTTGTGGAAATATTTATTGGAAATCCACCCTGAAATACAGGGATATAAATCCGATAATAAATTTATGTTCCCATTGGGGAACGTTCACAAGATTTTTGTGGATTAATTGACTGACACGTGAAGCAAATAAGCGAAAGCCCTGATCACCAAGGTAATAATTGCTAATCTTTCCTAATTCTCTTTATTTTATTTTGTTGATACCACATGGTAATACCAAAATGTATTTTTAGGGCTTTTTTGTGTCAATTGGCACACATCGGGAGTTTCTTGAACATTTATATATATATATTTTTGTGTTTGGTAACTATTTAATTTTAACTTTGATAATTTAATGGCCTTCAGCCACTCTGTAT
>JARFOC010000625.1:519824-531319 GCA_031763485.1 Osmoderma eremita
GAGATAGAAGCAGTAAATGATATAATTGAAAGAAACCAACTGAAATGGTTTGGACACATCAACCGAATGAAGCAACAGAGACAGGTGAAACAGATATGGGAAGCAAAAGTGCAGTTCCAGTCTTTACTAGTCTTAGATCGTGTATAATGACATCTTCGATCAAATCAAGTCTTTTCTAGCTGTACAACAACACGATTTTATAAGAGGTAGTAGGTTCATCACAACTAATCTGCAATTAATTAGACACCTTCTATCTAAACTTGATCCGTGTGGCTTCTGTTCTGATTCTCTTCTTTCTTTAGAAATGTCCAATCGCATTTGTTATGATCATTACAATGCTTTTCCTTCGAATCACTTCGCTGCTTCTTCTGGGGCGTTATGCAGGGTTCTAATTTAGGTCCTCATCTTTTCAACATGTATTAAAAGCATTCATAATTTTCGTCAGAAACCGAAATAAAACAGTTACAGACGCATAATTCAAAAGTGACGCTGTAAAAAGGGAGAACACAATTTTGCGATGTCGTAGGAATGCGAGAATTTACCCTCTATGATACGGAAAATGCTATTTATTTTGATCTCTTTAAATACTTAATATTTTATCAGCCTATTAGACGAAAACGTAGAACCACTCGTGCAACACGATAATAAATAATACGGCCAACACCCCACAAGATATCTTCTTCAACGTAGAAGCCGCCTCTTGTAACAGCCATTTTGCATAATTCCGCAATTCTGATAAATAACAACGGCCGTTCGTTCTCTCCCAAGACCGGAGAGCCAAGCAACACATCATCATTCAATAACCGACCGCTTCTAGGGCCCCTCGTGCAACCGGACACCAAATAATACCTAATAATTTTCTCGATCCCCACCCGTAAATTAGCGATGCGAAGAAGAGCGAACCTTTTGGCGTGTACAATAGGTCCATTAATATTCATACCGGTATTAAATCACGGCGTTCAGCTGCCACCGCTGATTGTAAAAGTTTCGACGATGCTGTTACGACCCACGAGCTAACTGCTATATATGAGTTGAGCTACGGGCCTAGTTGATATGATATAACGCAGCACGCTTTCGGCTTGTGGTCTGTGGGTGGTACTGCTGGTTATTAGTTTCCGATTGCCAATGGCCAAGTATGTGTAGGTGACGGGAGAAGACAAGAGACTTGAGCAGGCTTAAAATAATGGAAGTATATATGTTGTACTCCGAAAGAGCTGAAGAATATTGAATTGGATTGAAAAATATATATTCAACTATTCTATACGTAATAATGCTCTTCCCGAGATAACCAGTGGGAAGACGTTATTCTACTGCCTCCTATTATTTTATACTTACTACAGATCGTCTCAACCTCCTAATGCAGTACAGAGCTTATGAGAATTCGATACACGGTTGTCAAATAGTCGAATCAACTGTGCATTATTACTTCCAGTTCCATTATTTGAGTTTCTTACAGTTAAAATGCATATTTTTAGGAAAACAGTAAAATATAAAAAACATATTTTTTAATTTAAGAATCAGTGAAAATCCCCATCATTCTATTTATTGCTACTCAACATTAACGTAATTTACATTTGGAACATTTATTTAGGAATTGGGGTATTATCCATTTTATTCAATTTAAAGTAAAATATATGATTCCGTAACAAATAATAGTTTCCACTTTTGTAACAAAAATAGCTGGAATCATACAAATCCCCATGTAATACAATAATATTTAAGAAAGGAATAGCAATTACACACACATATGTCTTGTTTCAACTTTCTGTCAGTCGATGAACAAGTTTGATCTTCAGATGATGACGAATCTGTTAGATGAATAATAAATTCTTCAATGTCATCTTGCAAATTATTCACTATCCACATGTCCTTTTCAATATTTTTTACATGTTTGAAGTAATTTTGCCAATTGTCAACTGTTACAGTGCTATATACTTTTCGAATTAATTCCTCCGTATCTTTTACCTTAAACGTGGTATTATTTATTTTTATACAGTTCTTAACTTGCGCCCATACCATTTCAATGGGATTTAACTCGTAGTGGTAAGGTGATAATCGAAGATCTTCTTTTGCAAATTCGTCAATCCTGCTTTTATCATACTGCGGTTTAATTTGTCACACGCAAAACAGCAAGTCCCTTTTTAGCATATCGTCAGTGGTTGGTATTTGTTTCTAACGGGGCCAATCAATGATATTGGTTTTTCTCCATGCTCCCCGCTGGATTTTTTTCTAATTTTCTGCAGTGATAGGAAGCGTTATCAAGAACAATGACTGACTTCTGCGGTATATTTGGAAGCAATTTCTTAATAAACCAATCCTCGTATGTATCTGAATCCATCTCATGGTGAACATCAGCAGTGAAATGTATATTCAGCACTGTGAACAAATCTGTTATCAGCGGCATGAACTAATGCAAAACGAGGTCTAAGCCCGGTTGGGAATTTCAAAGCAATACTTAATCCCTGGATAAAAGCTTGTCGACTATTTTGAGTTGTAGCGTCTATCCAAGTTTTATTTACTGCATGCACTGTATTCACCCATGATTCATCAGTATATATTATAGTTCGACCTGAAATAATTAAATTTACAAAAATGTCAAATAGCAAGAACTGAATTGTACCATCTTCTCCAAATTTCTTGATCTCTCGTAAGTATTTGTGGCTCCACCGAATAATGTCGTCTCGTTCGATGAGTATACTTTTACGTCCTACTTTTTTTAAATTCGAAACCCATATCGTGTAACAATCTATGTAAAATTGCTCGACTGATGTTAGGGAGATCATCATCAGCATTGACAGCAGCAAGAATTGCATTTAATGTAGGTGGCATATTCTGTACATAAAAAAACTATGCACTTTACGCCGAACAGGTGCTTGCGTGTTCTCATCATGTTTGTAATCGGTCATTTGGTTGTATGCCTTTACTTTTCTTGGAGTTTTTTCGACTTGATAATGAACCAGTTTGTTGCACCTGTTTTATATTATATATTGTACGCTATGAGCAACCCAAAGCTTTACTTGCTTCTCGGCCCCACTCACATTCATAATTTTATTAAAATAATTTGAAACATTTACAATCATACACTTCATCTTCAGGATAAATTTTTCTCCCATTAGTGGAGCCTGAAGAAAACGACGTTTCTTCCTACAGGCGCCATTAATGCAGTGAAAATTGCAATTAAATGTATAGGTCATAAAATTTCTAAAAATCAAGAAAAATATCCATATGACCCTGTGCACGCTCGAAAAAGATGGAAGTGTTCTGAAAGGAACGATTTGTACAACTATATATAAACAGATATACTTGGAATTTAACTAAAAATATTTCAAAACTACGACGATAACATTTGACAGCAGTTGACGCTAATAGACAGATAGATAGGTACTTTGTCGACGCCGATATATATATAAATAAGTTGCAACATAGCAATCGAAAGTGAAGATAGCGCTAATGACAGCAACTAGGATAGTAAGAGATAAAAGTTACTATTATATCCCATACTGCATATGGAGGTTGAGACGATCTATAGTACATATAGTTAATGCCTGTTCTCTAGGTTTTTGAAAAATATTCTATCCGGATATATTGTGTAGATATGTCCCGTTTCGAATGAATACTAGTCGAGGTACGAGTACATGTTATAGAACGAAGACAGAAGCCTTAGAAAAAGAGAAATAATCCCATGCATGAGCTCGCGTACAAAACAAACAGCCAAAAAGCAAATTAACTACGTACTTACAAATAACAAAACTGAACGCGGGCCGCACTTACAGTCCCCAGACTGGCTGCCTGTTGGTATAAGTAGGAATAAGAAAGGAAGGGTTAGACGGAGAGCAAAGGATGAAAACAAAAGAAGAGTAATTGTACCGGGTATCGAATGACATACATATGGACCAGCAAGCAACTAATGCACCCAGATAACAATATCGTTTTAAAAATAAACCGCGAAATCGGTTCGTTGAACTGTGCGAGAGCCGAGAGGCTATATAAGCTTACTACATAATATTTGTATGCAATCAGGCGTTGTTATTTACTGCTCTGATACTCTCTGCTGGTAAGCCGGCTATCACATGCATAATACATGTCTTTCTCTATTTCGGATTTGTTATGATTGGAATTTAGTAAAATCTATACCTTCTACCAGTTCTAATAAACTTTGTGTAGGAGGTTGTTCAACTATGTAATAATATTTACAGATCATTTATAACATATATATGTGTACATAAATCCGAATCGTTACGAGTCTCGCAACATGGGCGATGATGCCATTTCTCTTACTACACACATCTCATAGTTGGCGAATGCAAATTGCGTTAATCTAAGGCAATTATCGCCATTAGGAGAGCCTAGTGGGGTGTCCCACTTCTGCGGAATTGCGTTTTCTACTTACCGAATCGACTGCTCTCTCGACAATTCCGGCAGATACATTATCCATGCAGATATATCGGAGTGACATGACCATTCTGTGTAAGATATATTTCGTTTGTTTGTAGGGAATCCCCTACTAGAGATTTGCGCTAGCTGCCAAGACGATAATGCAATGGGTAAACACGGTGTTATGTGTACCCTACTTGTGCTATATTTATAACATTGGTGGAAATGCTAAAAGTATATTTATAATTCCAATATTGAGTATGATTTATGTGGTAAAGCTAGAGTAAAATATTTCGCGTCTTTTGCGAAGATCGAATCCTTATTTGCCGATGAAAAAGCTGCATAATGAACAAACATTATTTCAGCCCAAAAACAAAGGATTCCGATTAGATCATTGAAGCCACTGTCAATTATGTCAATTAAAGTCTTTTATGTTCTTATTAACACAAACCTCAAGGATCCAAACAAGATCCCTTAATCTAATCAGAACCCTGAGGTATACCCCGAACCATACTGTGCAATAAGCAGATTCTGGATTTGCTTCAGTAATCTAATCAGATTTATATCTTCCAGATTCCCGAAACAAAAATCCACTATAAATTCGGGATTCCAATGTGAGTCCTCTACTCTCGGTAAAACCTTGAGGCACCCCCAACGTCTCTAGAGAATCAAGTAAACATAATTGTTGACTACACTTTTCTAACAATTAGATATATGTATGTATATATAGTTCTCTAAACTAAACAACCGACTTTTGACGTCTCAATTCATGACGTCGTATCATAAGATGGCTGCCTTGTAACTCTTAAAGACATTGATTTGAATACATGATTTGACAGTTATAGGTTATGGTTATTCTATCATCTATGAACTCACACCGCATCTACAGTAGGAACCTCATGTCTATCACTCTATCATCTAAGTTAAATGTGTCTACCCATTTCAATTTTAGGGTTATGCAAATATATTTGAAACAACTAAAGTGGAAGTTGATTATGGGCTTGTGAAAAATATGGGAAATATAACGTGAAAAAAAGTTTTTAATATCAAAATTATCAAAAAAATATGAAAGCTATCAACACTAAATGCAATGTCAAACGACAAATGTCAAATAAGTGCATTGACAACAGGCAACGTTCTAATTGTAAAAATCCTCTGTGGACGAAATGTCACTAGATTTGACATTACTACGCATTTAGTGAATGTGAGGTTGTGTTGGTAGGATATTAACGAAATTGATGTCAAAACTCCGTTGTTTAGTTGCGAGAACTATACGTCTGTCTTTTGGATTGGTTTTGAAATAATGATTAAAAGAAAGATTCTTTTATTGCATCACTTTTATTTTCTATCCGTAAAAAAATCTTAAAGTTAAAAACTTGTTTGTCGTAACTGTAACAACCCATATTTTATTTTTAGCTTTAAAAGCCTGTTATTATTTATCATTTAACTCCTCCTCCATCTAGATCCTCTTCTACACTTCTTATATTAGCGGAATCAATTTGACCTGTCAATTGGCCACACCACTCCACTTTTTAAATAAAGTATCATTTTCTACTTGTCGCTGGCGCAGCGATCGACCAAATTTCTCGTAATATTTAGGCCAGGTATCAAGTACATGTGTAGAAGTTGTAATAACACAGTGATGGGTCCTTGTATTAATAACAGCGCGAGATCAATGACCGACCAAACAGGCGATGCCACTACACGAATTCCAAGATATAATACCTCAGTGTTCTACGGTCTAACATCAATGATATAATGTATACTTACGAATACGTTCGAATCTAGCCAAACACAGCCGCTCTTTCGGCTACTTATTTTCTTTTCGTGTTTATATCTGTGTGTTACTTTCCTGCGCTTAAAAATGAGGTCAACACTTTCGAGCACTTTATAAAATATTTATGTACGCGGATGGGCGCGATTGAAAATAGAAGAGGAGCTTTATTTTATTTATGTTCCCATTTTGGTGTTTGTCGAGGAGGTTTAACAAAAACAGGAATTCACCTACATACATTTATAGGAGGATATAGCATTTTTTTTTTTAGATTTCCTAGTTTCGTTGTTTTTTCCACATATTTACGACGTTTCGGATGCGATCTTTTTTCCATTCGTTTCATGAAACTGTAAATAAACATCTGATTTGCATTCCGTGTTGGTCCGCGACGCCTATGTGCTGAGGTCGCCATGTTTTGACGCCGAATCCTCCCAACTTGTGCGTGCGAGACGTAACAGCTCGACTCTGCTCGGTCGAGAGCCAATTCAGAGTTCTTTGCCCCGTTCTGGCCACACGTAACATTACTTCCCATGGTCATTGTAATAATCGGTCAAATTATGAAATATATTTACGTAATTGTGCGGCCAAATCGTAGACGCTGATGTTTTTGACGTAGCCATCAACTATCTGCCTGCATATACGATGCGGTATTAATATCTAGTTAGTCTGGAAATTTTCTACTAGACAAAATTCAATATGGTTGCGACTATGATGTTGACACCTGAGTGTCCATCATATGCAACTATTAAAATATGGGTTGCGGAATCTAGGAGACGTGGCAAGCGTGATCAGTGCTCTGTGTCCATTCCGGAAAACATTAATTTTGTCCATGAGATATGACGAACTGGGCTGAAACGTATATCAGGAGCATTGTTCATTTCCACATACTTTTGGGTATGAGAAAGATTTTGAATAATTCGATAATTCTTAAATCAGAAGCGCGTTGAAATTCCTTTTTGGATCGGCTTGTTGCTATGGACGAAACATGTGTCCATCATCCCGGCCCAGAGACTAAAGAGCAATCGAAAGAATGGATCTGAATCTGGTTCTCCACGAACCAAAAAATTCCGTGTTAAAAAATCTGCTGGCAAGATATTTCTTTTAGTTTTTTTTTAAACAAAAGATGGGGTATTTCTGATGTATAAGTTATTTGGAATGAAGTAGAAGTAGCGACTCCCCTGTGCCGTGGGTCTTTTGGGGAAGAACTCAAATAACGGGAGTGGCGCCAAATTTAGAACCCAGCCGTCTCCACTGTGCTGACCGGAGCGCCCCAAGAGAATGCGGGTACATTTCGGGGTTAGTGTTCAATTCATTGGGTGGCATATTATACATACTGTGTTGCCAACTAAAGTACGTGGAAATTGTGGAAAACCCCCGCGGAAATTTTGGCAACTCTCCTATTCAGAAGTTCTTTATTGCACTGCAACAAATTGATGAAATCGGTTGACCAGACGCCCTATCCTCCGGATTTAGCGCCAGCTACCGCTTGTTCCCAAAACTCAAAAAATATTAGGTTAGGCAGCGATTTGCAGATCAGATTTGTTTAGAAGGCTTAGAATTACAGTACAACTTCGATAATCCGAACACTTAAAGTTTATGGCCTGTCCAAATCATGGAGGTTGCCCGGATTAGGGCGGTTTTCAAAAAAAAACTAGTAATCACATTCAAATAATGCAGTCTATGCAATGTTATTAATAAATATTACAAAAACACAGTGTATTTATCAGACATTAACTTCATTTAATTACATTTTTTTAAAAACTGATTGAATCGTTGTCTGCTTTAACCTCGCATTCTGATTATATTGCGCCTTTTCTTTCATTATTTTTAATAGGAGTACATTTTGCAAAGGGAAATCATTTTCTTGAGCCCAGGAGCAGATTGTTCATCCTGATGCACCCAAGTCCCTAAGGGTAGTGCTCTCCAAAAGAGGGCCGACTCATTTGCATTAAAAATTTCGTCTTCATCTAGATCCATTTCGTTAACTATTTTCGCAAACTCTTGTTTAAATGGCTGTACGACACTCTCATCATTGGACAGTCGTTCTCCACGCACTTTTAAAAACCTAATTCCGTGCCGTCTTTTAAATTTCTCGAGCCACCCACAGCTAGCCACAAAGTTAGTGTTTCCTATAAAATAATTTTGCCCTTTCTCGTAGAATATTCGAAGAAAATTGAGCATGGTAGGCTCTTTGTTATAGGAACCGCGTATACAGAGCTTTCTCTACTTCAGGGTTTTTACCTTTTTTCATAACTCTCCTTTGTTCTGAAAAAAATGTGAGCTACAGTTTTTGGATTTTAATTACATAAGTATATAAAATTTTTCTTACGTATCGTATGATATGATGAGACAACAAACGTTTTTGTTTGTGTCCCTTTTCTTTTTATGTCCGCTACTGTGGATTTTGCCATATTAAATTTCATAGCCACAAATCGCACACTTTTTCCACAGTCTAATTCTTTTAAAACCTCACATTTTTTTCCAAACTCGCAGTCACGTGCTTGCGTTTCGTTTGCGGTGGCATGGTTAGGCTATACATTTATGTACTTATTAATTACATACTGTAGAAGTTTACGAACGTTCTGTTAAATATGTAAATCTTAAAACAGCTTGTGTTGAATAAATGCAATTTTAGCAATTTACACGGTAGACTTAGTACTTATCAATACTTTCTGGCATATACGGAAACGAAACAAAAAAAAATTGTGGAAAATATCGACGATCAAACGGAGTAGACGCCAAAAGGGAAAATAAGAGATTAGTAACATAATAACCGTAGAGTTGACTGGCTGGCCTCTTGCTCGATGGTTGTAGAAGCGGTGAAAGTTCTCTACGAGAGATGTGAGACCTAAATGCATCAATTTTTTTCTCTGGTTGCCGCCGGTATGCGAGATATAAAGGCGAAGCGTTTTTATTTTTATGAATGAAGCCGTCCGTGTGGCGAAATCCTTACTTTCTAAGAATACCTAGAATGTGCCGAGAGCTTATAATGTTTCGTCCGTAGAAAATGCGATGCATTTATGCGTACAGTGGTGATCAAAAGTTGAAATCTCATCGCAATCAATCTATTTTATGATTTACCAAGGTAGTTGTTATAAATCAAAACAACAAATAATGGAAGGTACATACGCCCATCACCAGATCACCGGTGGAATAACTAGAAACACTTGTTGGTTACTGTTCTGAAGTTCTCCTCTATATCTACAATAACTGACCATTGAAGAAAATCCCTAAAATCCGTTGTAAAACTTAGTATTCAATGCTATCTCAACAATTAAAGATCAAATCGTTGTTTACCACGGCAGAGACATATCTAACAAAATTGGCTAATAAACAAATATTATTCTGGTAAGAAAAATGTGTTTAGATATCGTATTCTTAAATGAACACAATAAAGGATCTAGATTAGAATCTTGAAAGCACCCCAAGAATCTACTAAGATTATTTTAAAAAGAATTGAAGTAAAATCAATAAACCCAATTTTAACCGGAAGCCTTTTTTTCTAAACCTCAGGGTACCAACCGAGGTCCTTCATTCTTATTAAAATCCAGACGTACCCTCGACTCTTACTTCACATAGATTTCGCTATTGCCTCCGGGTTCTAAGCAGATATCTTTATTTTAAATTCCCAAAATAGAAATCCCGGGTTCTAATCTGGGTCCTCTACTCTTGATAAAACCCTGAGGCACTCCCAAAATCAAGAACAAAAATAAAATCAAATAAATACATTTTTATCTAGTCTTTTATACATATTCTTATTAAGAAGAAACCCTCAGGGTCCAAGGTCTGATTAGAACCCCGAGGGACCCCAAAACTATATTGTATAATGAATAGAAGAAAATTTTGAGATTCCATCGGAGTTCTATCTTTTATGAAACAATTACCTCGAAGCTGATCGTCCAATGTAATAAGACTTTAGATTTTAAAGATGAAACAGTTGATTATTTGAAGCATTCTCAATTAAATAAGATTTATTTATGGGAATGGAAATCTACATATTCTTGCATACATAACATCTCTTATGCAATTATCTTGACATCTGGTCGACAATCGTCAATTGTTGAGTCACCCCAAAATAAACAAATAAAAGCAAAGACTATTGGAAAGAGGAAGATAGATAAATTCAACTTAGCTAATCCGCGCCGTGTATCGAACGAACCTTCGCTCTCTTTCTCCCGACAAAAAAAGCAAAACAAAAACTCAAATGAAAACGGAGAGAAATAAAAAAAAATAAAGGAAAAAAAACTCGAGCATACACAAAGCAACCAACCAACTGGGATTCGTATAGCGTTCGTTGGTTGGCTAGAACATTTCGGGGTCGCAAGTTTAGAGTTCAACGGGGAGTCGAACAATGCACTTACTTTGGTCCCGACATCGGCACATTGTTTTAAATTCGGAATGTGCAATATTTCAGTCAATAAAAAGTCCCTTGACTCGACAGAGTCAACGAACCTATGTGTACGGAACGCAAAGCCTAATTGATTGGTTCACAATTTTGGTTATAGCGTCGTTACACGAATGTATATATACAATCATGGGCGTACATACGCGTTACGACTGCTGCTATTTGGTTAGTTCTCTTGCTGGTTGGATATATGGTCAACGCCCTCTATATGTACATACGGAATTATTCCATCGAGCGGTGTTTAAAAGTGAAATCTGACACGGCGGTTTAAAGGGGAAAACTTGCAAGTGCCCGAAATGCTATCGAAATTTAGGTTATCTAAGGGAGAAAAATTAATTATATATAATTGGATGAACAACAGAGGAATTGTAGGTCTTCTATGTTCGTACGATGAAAATCCCGAAGCTTCACGGAAGGGGAACAGATGGACGCTACCTAGGAAATGTGGCTGTGCAGATCAAAGCTAAATCCTCAATCCTTAAAAAAACTTGTCTTCGAAGCAAAGCTCTCGACTATATAGTATTAGAGGATTTTCACTTCTTACTTCGACCGTATTTGCAATAACACCAAAAGACAAATTTGGGCAAGGTAATGATTCTGAACAAAACCTTGGGAAAGGGATCAGGCAAGAAGTAGTAGAAATGGATAGATGAATAAGATGATGTGACCTACAAATACATCAATTCAATTCAAATTGATGCAATGAATCTTGTAACAATTATTTTCTTCTTCAACGCAAAATCTGCTTCCATTAGGAGAACTAAGGATTTACACGTCATAGATAATAGGTTATTAGAATTATAGTTGGAATATGGAATATACTAGGGGATCAAAATACATTTTTAGCATTTGTAAGAATTCCTCCTGGTTTGAAGGAATTATGGATTTCCAATTAAGGATTAAAATCACTTGTTTTTCTTGAAGTATGGATTTCCAATTAAG
>JARFOC010000625.1:531419-541995 GCA_031763485.1 Osmoderma eremita
TAATACGGATTAAAATGATATCTGACAACACTATATTTAATAAGAAAGAGATTAAATATAATTTAAAATTCGAATAACTAAAATGCATATCTTTCTATGCACCGACAAAGGGGGTTTTTGTTTGCCTACCTGATCTGGGACGTTGTTACTTGGTGCAGGTACGGTGATGACGTCTTTGGACTGTCGGAATATTTCGATAATAAATGTAAATCCGTTTATTACTTAGTTCAAGGAAAAATTTTATGAATGCGGCAGATGTTGACTAAAATCTAGAGGGAAACAATTCTGAAACTTCCTAAATAAATAGTTACGAAACATCATAAAATAATATTTTAGAAAAAGAGAATTGTTTTTCGGTTAGACGGTGAGTGTAACAACGTAATTCAAGGTTAGTGCTATATAAAAGTCCATTTTGTAGCCCTGCAATATATAATAATATTATTATCATATAATAATATTATTATTATCACATAAAGTATCCATAGCTGAGCATTACAAAGTTTGTTAATTATGGCTTTGCCATAGGTTTATTCGCCGAAAAGAATTTATTTCAACAGTATAAAATCGCATATACATAGATAACATTTAATTACTTTTATTCATTTCTTTAACGTCGGAAAAGGGAAGTATCATTTAGAATTCACAAATGATACGAACGGATCGGATAGAACGTAAAAATACGCCGGTCATTCGTGCAAGTGCTATATATTAGCCGACAGGCGAAGTTTAAAATATTCACGGGCATTTAATAAAATTGCACAGAGGCTAGCGTGAGTGTCAGGCATTTGATAGACTAATAGTGCCGACTTTACGGGCAAATAAACGGGTACAGTTGACGTATGTATAACGGTTTATATGTCTGTATATGTGTATGTCTTCAAGTACATCCGTAAACACATAATATATGAGTGACGGCATCAATCAAGTGCCTTGGCGGAAAAGAGACCAACAAAATGTGTCTGCGACTGCGAACATATATTTCTTGTGTAAGGAAATAAGTGGCAAACGTTTCGAATATTTGCGCACAAATTCAAATTATGGAAAACATAAATTCTTGGGTTAGCACGTTTTTAAATTGAAATAATAAAAGGATGGATTAAATTATTAAATTAATTAAAAATTTAATTGGAAAGCGGTGTGAATAAAAAGCGGTATTTATTCATCCTATCCACCTCTTAATGAAATTTTGTTTCTGAAATCCATCTTGTTATATCAGAGGAAAAGCAGATTAATTAGGGAATATTACTATTTTACGTAAATAAATAAATAATAAATATTTTTTTTAATTTCATTAATGCACAACAGTGTCTAGAAAATGTCAGACGCGAAATACATATAAGACGCAAAATACAAAATATATATATATAATTATTTAATTAATTATTTTTGTTATATATATACATCTATTCACATATTAGTATATAAGTTATTCATGTTCTTCCATAGTGTTACATACCACGCCTTTACACATGTACATGTGCGACCTGCATGGGGTTACCTGTTGGTCTAATGAATAAATAAATAAATAGAAATTATAAAAAAAATAAAAGTATAAAGAAAATTATAAAAAATTGTAGCCATAATACTCGTTGACCGTGTATAATTCCTTTTTGACGAGATATGAATGTAATATTGGTTTAAATTTCTGGAGGTAAGTGATCATACACATTTATTGTTTATGTCAACACACTTCTGTTTATTATAGTTTTTGTTGTTTTAGGTGGCAACAGATACCGATTTTTCACTCGCAGGATTTTCTTTCGCAAATATCGCGCATTCGTACACATACACCCGGCAAAGTAAATATATGGTTTCTAGCAAATTCACCTCTACATGTTTGAGTTGTTTTTAGGCCGAGGATATTTCGCAAACTGATTTTTTGCACTGCAAGCGCCCGCACAGCATCAACGAAAAGTCCCCACAAGCTAATACCGTACCGGATACGGGACAGGATATAGGCGTAGTACGCGCTGAGGGCCGCTGCAGCACTAACCGACGACCTAACGATGCGGAGAACATAACTAAATGAAGAAATTTTTGGCAGAGTATATACTTGTCTTTTCCAATTAAGTTGTGGGTCTATCTCTATTCCCAAGAATTTAGTTTTGTCGACACTAGTAAGCACTTCTATACCATAGTTCATTTTTAACGGTCCTTTTTTAATTTAGCATTTAATCTAAGGTCATTCATTACGAACCATGAGTCGAACCGCGCGAGCAAGTCGGTAACTGGTTCATTTATAACATCCTTAGACCTTAAAACAATGGAAGTATCGTTCGCGAAGAGTATCACCGGATGACACGTCACTACGTAAGTCATTTATGTAGATTAAAAATAATAGCGGCCTTGTGGCAGGCCTAAAGTGCGCCAATCAGAAAAAAAAAACACGGAGACCATTCACATCCTTAGCACTTACTCTTTTTGCTCTCTTTGTTAAGTAGCATTTAATGATTTTCAGCGCACAACCTCTTATACCGACACTTTCTAATTTAATATAACGTCTCAAAATTAATGCTATCAAATGCACATGACAAGTCCATGACTGCCACGGCAACATCATCCGTATTTATTCCCTCCAGAACTTCACGAAGAAGTTGATAGGCAGCTCTGCTTGTAGACCTTCTCTTCATGTAACCATTTTGTCTGGTGTGAATGACGTTGAGAGAAGTAACAAAACTATATATTCTATTAAAGATAATAATTTTCTCATATACCTTTGCAATATTTGAAAGTAGAGATATGGGCCTGTAATTGCTCATTTCAGATGGATCACCTTTCTTGTAAATTAGTGTTATTGTGGACTTTTTAAGTTTATCTGCGAATGCCCCTTTCAATTGCTTTATTTATCGACGTTGCTAGTAGAAACGATAGCTCATCCGCTCATCTTTTAGTATTTTTACAGATACCTCGTCATGATCAACTGGGGCCGTATTTTTCGTGGTCATGATAATATTGTACACTTCACTCGGAGAAGTAGGAGTTAGAAAAATGGTTGGATAATGACTGGATGTCGTATAATTTAGCGGTACCTTTTGCAGATATTTATTGGGTAATCATTTATGTAATCAAGCTTCACGTGCAAAGGCTGATTTCCAATGGATAGATCAATGTCATTCACACCATATCCTGCCTTTTCTTTTTTTGTGTCATTTGTCTCATCAACGTCCAAGTAGCTTTTGATTTATTGCTAGAATTCATAATGTATTGGGAATTTAATGTTTGCTTCTGATGGCGATTCTCCTAATCTGGTGTTTTACAGTATTGTTTATACGATATAACACAAATGTATTCGAAAAAAGTGTTCTATGCTACCGGGTGATCAATTGAATTTATAATTAGAGTAAGCTGTCAATATTATAACTTAGAAAACCCATATTTTTATAACTGACAATGAAGTGTCACATCAAATTATAATACCTATCATATTTGTAAGATTCTAAAATGTTCAATTTAGGAACAAAACTTTTCTTACTGAACGTTATTTAAAAAATCATTCGTTTCCTTGAAATTAGTTGTTTCATTTTTAAGACACTTAACATAGCATTTTAAAACAACATAACCTAAAATTATTATTTGTCGGTTTGTGATGAACATTACTAAGCGTGACATTACTAATTAAGTTATACTACTAAACAAAATTTTGTGGCAAAACACAAAGCCTACTCCAATTATAAATTCACTTGATCTCACGGCATAATTAACATTAACACTTTTTCTAATAAACAAATCAATTACAAAACTATTTTAAACACTTATATCCGATCACTCTCAGTAAACTGATTAATTCAGGACACGTGTTTTTGGGAATACGTGAATTCGGATTGGCAACTGCATATTCCTTTTGTCGTTGCAAACTTTAGCAAAAAAACTATTTCTAAATTAATGTTAGGCCTGGCATGTTTTTATAATTGTAATTGCTCTCTTTGGTTTTCGGGGTATTTCCAACTGGGCACATTTTAATCCTGTAACCCTTAATCGTTTGTTAATGAACTTTTAAAATGCACATCTCCACACAAAGTGTGGCAGGTAGGTATCGGAGCATACTTTCCCCCGCTTTAATCTTTTACTCCTTAATCGTTTCTTAATGTGCTGTTAAAGTGATCCTCTCTAAATTGTTAGTTATTCTAGGGATACAATATTGAAAGTGTGCATAAAATTTGTGAAAGTTTGTGTTCCGTAAATTGTTGAAATGGCAACTACAAATAGTGGTGTTTCGGATTTGACGGAAATGTTCATTCAAAGACGAAAGCTTTTATTGGTTTATGAGTATTACAAATTTAAAGAGCACAATTGGAAATTGGCTTACGGGGAAACTAAGCGGAGGTGTATCAAGAATTCGTGTAAATCACATATGCATACGCTAAGTGAGTCAACTATATATATAGCACCACATATAGCAAATGCAAGACTCAATTTTCTTTTGCAAAAGTGACTGGAGCGATTGTGGTAACAGTGAATAAATTATAATTAATAAAAAAAATGTCTTAATTTATTTGTTATAAGAATTTAGCCTGGCATCCTTTACATAATTAATGCGTCCATATTTTTCATTGTACGTATTCATTCTCCCATGTTCTCCCATGTTATGATTAGTGGTTAATAATTTTGACATTTTCCTCACAACACTAGCAATTAGTTATCTTGATGTAACTTGCAAAACCAAATAAATTAAATTTTATACTATGTTCAATTTCTTTCATAACTACTTAGGAGTACCACTATTTTCAGAGGAAACCGGTATTTTAATAAATACAATAGAAAACATCCACGATACATAACATAACCTAATATTTATTTATTCAATGAAAAGTCATTCGAACCGTGTTTTGGCAACCACCCCATATAAGAAATCATTCACAAATCAATGACGTGCATCGATCTTTATCTTGCCTGTCCTATACTCGTGTAATAACAAGTTTGAATGACAGCCACTGTTACTATCCGGAATCACAAAATGTATTACAAAGACAAGCGTTGAGCTATAGTCCAAAAAGGAAAGCCAAAAATGACATAAGGGAACAACCTTCCAAAATTATCATGAAGGAATTCTTTAAGGAGCAGACCCCTTCAACCAGTCAATGTTGCACCAAAAGAAATGGTAGTCGATTTTGAGGTATCTACCCATAAAAATTTGGCAAAATTGTAAAACTACTGGATGCCGATTTCATTTAAGCCAAGCGTGACACAAGAAAAATCAGAAAGTAAGTTTGGTCCGGGAATACTAAACAAAAGGTAGGAGATTTGGAAATGGCTTCGTTACTCTTACGGTCTTTTATTTCTAGAACAAGAAAGTGTTGAGGATTTTTATTTTTTCCAACACTATGAAATAAAACCAGCATTTGATAATCTAGAGAAACTGATTATTTTCTAGAGAATTATTTAACTGCTGATGCCACTGCTGCTCTAAACAAAACAACCAAAGCTTGTGAATCTTACCATTCCCATTTTAATAGTTCCATGAATCAAACTCATCCAAGCCTTTATATTTTTATGTTCAAACTGAAACTTACGTTAAGAGCAATAACGTTAACACCTGTCGTATGTTTAAAAGAATGGCAACGAAAATACCACGTGATTTTATCAATACCAAAATTACGGAATATAAAAGTAATAGTTTGTCTAAGCCATAATATGTAAAAACAATATCACATGATTTATTCTTTTCTTCTTGTCTATGTAGTTTTTTGTATGTTCTGGAATTCTTTTGTCAAATGTTCTTCCAGTTTGGCCCACGTATACTTTATTACATTCACAAGTGACTTTATAAACGCCCGAATTCGATTCTTTGTTCATTTTGTCTTTATTGTTCGTTAAATATCTTTCCGTGTTATTATTAGTTTTAAAAACAACAGCACTATTATCTGTTTTTTAAATTAGTTTACCCATTTTTACCCACAGTGTGGTGAAACAATATTGTAGTGGTACAATAAATTGTCTTTGAAACTGAAATTGTGATTGATTTATATTTATTTTCATTATGATTGAGTTTCAACAAGTGTCTCCCGATTCTATTAAATAAGTGGTTACAACATTTAGAGGGAATGCCAGATTGACAGATTGCCTAGACAAGCGCTCTTTTATAAACCCACTGAGAAAAGAAGACTTCTGGAAGACTGAAGAGAAAATGGATGGATCTTCCTAACCGGAACAGGCAAATCAAACCTAATCCATGAAGAAGAGGAAGAACTATTCAAACTACCTTACGGTCTTAAATTAATGAGGACGTCGTGGTAATTGGGCGAAAAACTGTTTTCTGAGAATTTTCTTATTAAGGAGGTATGGCATGAGGAATTTCAATCTATCAATTATGGCAAGAGTCGATTCCGGAAGCACAAGAGTGGTTTATCCGATGATCCAAAGTGTGACTGTCGTCCTCTAACACAGACACAATAACCTTATAGCGTAATGCAGCTTCCCATCTTGTCAGAGATCACTCAAGCGACAAACAGTAATAATATGATGATTATGTGTGCTCTGTTGTTGTTTTTAATATTTATACAAACTTATTTATACCTGTTGGACACGTTAACTTGTACCACACATAAACTATATATATATATATATATATATATATATATATATATATATATATATATCCTACGGCTCTTCAGTGGCTTGAGTCAAAAGTATGTATATATGTAAACTGAAAGTCGTTCGGAACTGCGCGGACGGCGAAAGGGAGTAAATTCGAGCAGCTCATGAAAGTTGCAACTAGAAAACCAGTAATGAGAAGATCTAATAAAACTTTCAGCCCCGGTCAAAGAGTGCTTCGAGTTAAGCGGTGGCAAGATACTCTCTTTACTTTTCCAACGAAACGGAAATAAAAATACATTTAGGGAAAAAGAAAGAAAGCGCGGAACCAAAAAAGCATTTCCCGAAAATAATGTTAGTTTGGCTTTATGAATGAATTGCATTTTCCAATAAGTATTCAGATAGTTCCCGAAGAGTTTAGGAAATCATTATTGTTATCAGATACGTTCGTAATTTTCTATACAATCAAATAAAATGAGTATGACAATTTCTGTTTATAAAGATAATGAATTTACTTTTCAAAGCCTCACTTTTCATGTCTGGTTGGCGATTTCAAACAAGCCGCAATGGGTAATATGACACATTTTTTAAAATTGTATTTATCTGAATACACGATGTGAAACAATACTATAAATATACATATTTTAAAGTTCTGAACTCATGAAATAATTAAATTCAAATCGACAAAATGTCGGCAAAAGCACGGATTGTGCCGACATCAGTGTTATGCAAATAACTATTCGTGTCTTGCATGGCTGTTGAGTTATGTTCATATTTTACAGTTTTGTTACAATTTTACTATAGAAATGAGGAAAAGGGCAAATTATGTTTTGTACTGCGTCAAAATGTAAAAATATGTCAATTACGACATCTGCAAAATTATTTGTTAATGATTCTAAGGATTCTAAAGGAAGGAAAATTGTGGTAAAGAGAAGCGAGAATGGCTTTCAGTGAAATAGGTGCTAATTCAGTAATATATTTTTGCTATGCAAGCATTATAAATTATCCATGTATTTATGATATTAAATACAAATATTCCTAGATTGAAGAAAATTTGATGCATTTGTAGTTTTATTATCATTCAAAATCAATTGTGTCGAATTTTACATCGGGCCCCAATTTCCTTTATGACAACCAGTAGGGTATCTGGGGGGCTTTGGCCGCTCTCTTTCTCTCTCGCCCTCATGTAAAAGTTCATAAAAAATATGTTATCCGCCTGTCAGAATTATAATTCCCTCTCACTCTAACGATATGGCAGATAATTTACTATACAGGATGGTAGTATACAGTATGCTTCAAAAGTGGGTAGTTGTATACAGTGCATTTCAAAAGTATGGCGTACACGAGGTAGCTGCAGTCACCACAAGAAAGGATTAAATTAGAAACCAGGTGTTTAGAGAAAACCTTAACATAGTCCCTCTCGAAGCAATGATACAACAAGACCAACAAATGTAATGATAATACATTGAATGTACAAAGTAACGAAACTCACGTGCCCTCTAATACAACAATTTTAAGTTGGCAACGAATTAAATATTCCTAATATTTCTGTCTAGAACGCTAAATAGCCGATGTTTGATAGTCGACTTTCGTACGCTGGGTGTTGTATTTCGTTGATTATTTCTGTCTTTATTTTATTCCTATGTCTTCGTTAACCGAAACAGTTTTTCTAAAAACGACTAAAGAATTAATTTCGTTTGTGCTTGGTAAGTCAGTGGCACATTAATTGTAATGACAGTACCAATCATTGCATACAAAATTTCAGGTTTTCACAATGTTCACTACAGAGTACGATGCCTTTATTTTAAAGGAATATCACAGAAGCAGTACACAAGATGGTAATGGGAATTGGAATTATTCCCTGCATGGTTGTATCCATTAATTTACTGAAGCTTTCCCCGATTTTAATGTTGACTCTGATGCACTGAAACACCGCAGACATGTCATAATTCAACGGTTTGAAGAAAGACATTGCCTTAGCAAAAAGAAACCTACTGGCAGATCTACAGTATTAACCGAAAACGTCTTAGATGATATTCGGGAATAAATAGAATGTACCCCTCGTAAATGTTTATCAGAATTGGCTAACCAGATAGGTACTAATTCTATTTGTTTTAATTTTAATGTTATTATTGTTATATTTTCTTTTAGGACTTCCTCGGCAAAGTTGCCACAAAGCGCTTACTAAACACCTTCACATGCACCCTTATAAATTAACCGTGATGCAATAGCTACATCCAATTTTGACAGGAGGGTAACATTTTGCTAATGGTTTAATGAGCATTTAAATAATAATAATGTCGTCGACCTAACCTTTTTCAATGACGAAGCTTGGTTTCATTTGTCTGGTTACATTAATTCACAGAACTACAGAATCTGGGCTACTGATAATCCTCATGAATTTGTCGAAACCAATTTACATCCTATAAAAATAGGAATACGGGGAGCAATGTCTAGGCGCAGAATTATCTGACCAATATTTTCCCACGAAAATATTACAGCTGAAAGATACCGTGCCATATTAAATGAATTCATGCCACAATTGTGTGATGATGAACTACAACAAGGTTTTTTCAGCAAGACAATGCCCCAGCACATAGAGGTAGAGTTACTCAGGAATATCTCGGAGAGTATTTTGACAATATACTGATAAGCCGATAGATAGATATATAAGCCGGTCGTCGAGGTTTTACGGACCCCTACTCGCGGTGGGTATTTGCCGTTTATCCGCTCCCTCGCTGTATATACTGTCCAACTGACCGTCCGCGTCTGTGCGTTCGTCGACACACCAGCGCCACGGGTGCTGGATGCAAATAAGCAATTTCGCAGCAAATCTGCTATTCATACACTTAATCATAGTCCAGTCAACTGATTACCATTGTAAATTACATCGTGTCACGGTTACGACTGCATGTCACCGCGTCGGAATTTATATTCATGCCCGCCCGGATCTGCGCGGCCACCGGAACAATTGCCCGAACATACATCACGGTCCGGAGAGACGGGTCGCCCGTTAATTTCGCGTTGTTTGTTTATTTGTTCGTTGTTCTGCATACCTTCACGAAGTGATTTTTTTTTGTATATTTGGTATGGCAACATTGTATTTCTGTTTTTCTTAGCATATTCAGTCGTCGGCACGACGTCATTTAATTCTAGAAATTTTAAAATTTTGTTAAAACCAATAAAAACACTATTGACATTCAAACTTTGTAACAACAACTTAATAAACTTGGGGCAGACGGGTCTTTGTGTTGATGACGTACAAGATTTAGCTTGAAAAGTTGTACCTATGGATTTTCTTTCAGAAAATTACAAAAAAAAACATTTTTCGTCATTCTTTCCTACAGCTCTTGATGTGCTTCTATTCTGTTTAATATTTTCGCCCATTTCTCCTATCATTAATTAACTTCTAATTCCGCTCTTCTAATTGTTGTTATGCCTTTTTCTACTTGATCTTTCCATTTTGCTTTTGGCCTACCTCTTCGTCTTCCGTCTATTAGGTTCTATTCTGTTCTTATTGAGTTTTCTCTGCCTCTTCAAAGTATATGTTCGCATCATCTAATCCTTTGCGCCCTTATAAATCTGAATAGTAATCTACAACGTGTCGATTCATTTCCGGTTTCTTTGCACTATGATTGTTCTGAAAATTCTTCTTTGGAATATGTTCAGTTTATCTTCGTTTATTTGCCTTAAAGTCATGGTTTTTGCCGCTTATGCTACTATGGGTCTTATTGTTATTATGTAAATTCTTGATTTTGCTGAGCTTTTTGTCTTCGAGTAGTTTGTTAGTGTAAAAAACTTTGTATCTTAACACATTGTTGACCGGTCACGAGTTAACTCGTGTTTTCATGCCCAAACGTTGTTGACCGATTACGGGTTAACTCGTGATTGCACGTGCATTAGCAACTTCAATTTATGAAACTCGGGGCAATATAGAATACTGCAAAAGCTTTGTTCATTGTGTTTAGACGTGTCCCTTTTATTATAAAAAAAAATTATTTTTCTAGATATTCAGATTTTTATAACAATTTTAGTTCTGTAAAAA
>JARFOC010000625.1:547634-558920 GCA_031763485.1 Osmoderma eremita
TGAGGCCATAATATTAGCTACTTCATCGTCGCAGATTGGATGAATACCGAACGTCGCAAGTTGGGGGAGAGTAGTAGCCCAAGAGAGAGAGTAGTAGTAAATTTACCCAATCTTTGAACCTCGATATCATTTTCGTTAACGTTAGCAACAGCTAAAAACTCCCGAATTACGGCAGTATCCAGATTGATTTGATCCCCATTAGTCTTGCAATCAGCCTCTTTGCAACCGTAAATTATTATATTAGTCTTGCGCCGTTCACGTTCGGAAACCTCTTGAATAACTTTCTCGGTCTCAATTAGCGGATGTGAGCTGGCCTGAGGCTTATCTAGGGTTGTTTTCAATGTTTGAATTTCAGTTTGCAGGGCAACAATGGCAGATTTTAAACTATTCAGATCATTACCCAGTTCACTGCAGGACTTGCACGACCAGGACAAGCCCGTATCAGCGTGTATTTTGCGAGCCTCAGCATTCGAAATATCAACGCAATCAATTTTGTAAGTTTTCCGACAGACCGAACAGTCAACCGATTTGTGCCGCTCAGCGAACCTACCGCAGCAAGTACAAGCATAATTCATTGCAATAATAAATATAAACAAAAAAATAATAAAAAAAAAGAGTAACAAAAGTATAAACAATAAATAATTACAGGAAAAAACAGGGACACACGTTTCACCCTAGCTCTGCCGATCGCAGGGACTTTCTTGTTTAGACAAACTAAGGGTAAAGGCAACGGTAGAGGCAACGGTAAAGGCAACGGCGATCCTGACATCACAGGCCATAAGCATTCTAGTTTCTGCACTTGATAATATGGTAATAATCAATACTTTTAGAGCACTTTTAGAATACTTTTAGAGCACGCTGTAAAAATGAAAAAAATATATAAGCCTCTTTTTACACTTTTCTAAAGGTATTTGCATTTCTTACTAAACGTAGCTATTAATTTCGATGTTTTCTACATGGTACTTGTGAATAAGTTTCCATAGCTGTATGATCAAGCAAAGAATCGACCTATCAAAATTATGCTTGAATTGACGCTTTGCTGAAGCATATTTTGGTTTTTATGCATGATTTCTATGGATTCAATAATAGTAATAGTAATCTAATAGCATGGAATAAAGATGTAATACTTTTGTGTTTGACCGGGTGTGCGACTAACATTTTTATTTTGCCCTTTTGAATAGAAAGTAGCGCAAATTCCAATTGCGATGCATTTTAAACACACCAAGCCTTTTCTATAGCTGTTGGTAACTTACGAGTAACCGTCTGACGTCCATGAACAATTCTTTTCCAGTTCAACCGATAAAAAAGGCCGACGGATGCAAGCGAGCAACACGTCCTCTGCCAATAAATAATTCTAGCGCGATGCAAAATACTACGTATTCCGAACGGAAAGCCCGTTTAGGACGCCGTACGTTCCCCAGCCTCGACCGCTGTAAATTTTCCAGCGGTACCCGAGGTACAGACTTAGAATGGGTGTTCCGATTCGACGGCTACCGACTCCTCCGACCGACAGCTTGGCAGTCGTGGCGGGACTTGATGAAGCAGTCCGAAGATTTGTGTACCGGTCAAGTGTGCCGACGCCGTATCTTGACCTCCGACTGAATTATACAGCGGTATCTGTGCATACTACATGAGTACCTAAACGGTACGCTAAACTTTTTAACCAAGAGGGGCTTCTCCTGGTATTTCGATACCGCAACGAGATAAGGGGAAACTTATACATATACATTTTGGCACCGAGTAATTAGAAAATTTGCTGCTCACTAAGAGAATGGCAAAAGGAAGTTGTACTGATATCTGATATAAAGTACGGGGTTTATAGTCTTTGACTTGGCAAAGTCTTTATACTATAAAGTCAATTGGTAGACCAATATTATGATAACTAAAAGATTTTGATATTGTAACCACAAGAAATGAAGGAAGGAATTCAGGAAGCAAAAAATCAAGTAAAGCACAAAGTTTGGACACTGGAAAATGAAAGACATAAAAATATAAGAAGTAGCATACCAAAACGACATTCGGCAAAGATGAGAAAGTATTGAATGAGTATCTGATACTACAAAATGATAGCCTGAATAAACAAATAGAACAATAGTAGGGCCAAGAATGATGAGACACCAAATAAAATTAGAGCAGACTAAACTAAAACAGATGTAGGTTCGACGTTATTACAGCATGGAATATAATAATAATAATAATAGACAATCATTATGAGAAACAAGTTTAAGATAGTGGGTTCGCTAACCGAAGGTGACAGAGAATACCATTTTCAATTAGTTGTTAAAATTTAATTAGTAAATTTCTTTTTAATCATTTTTACATTACAATTAATTATATCTTTTTTCATTTCATTTCATTTCAACAGATTACCAGTAACAGGACGAAGATATTCACAAAGCAAGTACATACCAAAAAAGAAAAATATAATACAAAAGATATTTGAATTAATAATTAATATTATTATGAAAAATATCTTCATAGCGCAGAGCGGCACACCGACACTAGTGGCGAGGCTAGCAATAAGTTGGTCCTAGAACAGAGTAGAGCAAAGGAGGAAGAGGAACCAGAAGAAGTCCTAGGAATGCGGAAATCCAAAAAGGCAAGAAGAAAATGGCTACCGATGACTCTGTGAACTAGCTTCCAAATAAAGCGCGCACCATGGCATTCACGACAGTACGTTAAAGAGTCCACTGAATGTCTATCCAATAAGGACGCTTAATCAATCCCTCGCTGCGGATAAACTCCATCCTCTTTAAAAGAGAGGTATTTGAGGAAATTGTTCCAAATGATAACTGAAGATAGACAAAGTGAGGAAACCACATTTGAGAGGTATACTCCAGCTTGCTCACAACGAAGCTAAAGTATAATATTTTCAAAAGTTATATACTTTGAAAAGCTGTACAAGAACGAAATCCCAATGTTTTAGATGCTGAAAAGCAGAGGCCAGTAATATGTGATGCAAAGCTCATAGATCGGCCAAAAAGTACACCAAGATCCTATACTGTTTCAACCCTCTGCAATACATCATGATTCAACAAATACGCGGAAGTAATTGGATGATTTTTTCTAGTATATGAAACGAAGCAACATTTACTAATATTTACTTTTAAATTGTGTTTGGTACACCATTCAGCCATGTATTCGATATTTTCTTGGAAGTTTAAGACGTTAGCAATTGAACTATAAATTTTAATATCATCGGCGTAAGCCAGAGCTGGACAAAAGAAGTGCTGCAACAAATCGTTAATGTACAAAACAAAAAGCAAAGGTCACAAGTTGGATTTTTGCGGAATACCAGAAGTAGGAAGGAATTCGTAAGACCTAAAACCATTATAATGCACATAGTTACATCTATTACTCAAATAGGATTCCATAAGTTGCAGGAAAGATGCAGTAAGACCAAAGCAATCTAATTTTTCCAGTAAAATCCAGTGGTCAATGCTGTTGAAACCGCTAATGAAATCAATATACACCACATCAACCTGACCCCACCTATTCAACTCTTCGCAAATTAATTGCGAGATATGACTAACTCATACTAACCGTTGACCGCCAACGAACAAAACCATGCTGATAAGGTGAAATAAAAGACTTAAGACGTTTGTATAGATGGTGAAATAAAAATATTTCAAAAGCTTTGGCGATGTTAGACAAAATGGATATGGGTCGGTAATTAGCAACTTCTGATTTTGAACCCTTTTTAAATATCGGAGAGATTCTAGTTTTCTGCCATAATTTTGGGAAAGTCGATGTTTGTGCAGATAAATTAATAATAACTGCTAAAGGTTTAGCAAGAATCATTCTAGCATCTCCTAGTAAAAACGATGGAATTAAGTCTTACCCAGAAATATTATTGTCAGGGAATGATGACATGATGTTTATTAGTTCATCCTCAGAAATTAGTGGCCAAGTACTAGGAAGATTATTGCTAATAGTAGTATTTGTAAAAGGTGAATTGTCAAGGTCAGTAGAACAAAATTTATCCGCAAACGCATTAATAATATTTTGAGGAGTGTCAACCACAGTCCCATTGTAAGTCAGTGCACTAGGTATTCAGGTAGAGCCTCGTTTATTTCGAATATATTGAAATATTTGTTTGGGTTCACGCCCAATGGCTGTTTGACCATATTCCAAGTGGGTATTATAAGCAACTGAAATTTCCAAGTTTACAGAGAGTACGTAACCTCTTGAATTCATTCAAAAAGAAATGGTTTTGGTCGAGTTCCACTTTCGTCTATAATAACGTTGGAAAGAACTAACAGCTCATTTGCTATAGTCGAGCTCTGGTGTGGCGGTAAAGTGATGCCTTTTGTATCTACAAAGAACAATTCGTTAAGGCAATACACTACTTTTGTGCTGGTGTAACCATTAGGTCTTACTTAATGTAATGAAGCGATTTTGGTTACTTGAATTGACTTAGTTAGTAAATCCGTATGGTTACCAATAAGCAAATAGTTTGGAAATATTAATTTATAAAATGTAAAGCTACGAATAAGTGCTGCTAATAAGTGATGGTAGTTTTCACTCGTACTGATGGCGAAGTTTACTTATTGCCATATTCTCTTAGCTATCGTAATCAAAAATTGGAAGCTCATAGAAGAACAAAATATATATATTTTTTTAACAAAGTGCGTTTTTTTTTTGTTAATGTATTTTCTTCTCTTAATGTAAGACTGGAAGGCCACTACTACTATATACTATAAAAGGTAACTATAAATAAATAGCCGCTTTCTCCATTCGATTCTAAAGTCTAAGATTTCAAATAACTCCAGAAACAAAACACGTGATCAATAATGAATGAACCATGAAATGTAAAAAAGAGCGCTAATCGCTAAACCGATTAATACCTTCGATGGGCTCTCGTAGCTATTTTTTCGGGTTAGTCACGGATGCGCCTCGTCACTCGGCCGAATTGATCCGCGTGGTAATTAAAGCGGAATTAAAAGCCGGTCCCGAATAATAAATAAGAAATTAAATTGTCCGGTTAATTTGATCTTCGGTTGGCCTTTTAAACTTCCGACGTACAAAAGGTGAAATCCCACATAAATATTAACACCGCTACGTTCCTAATAAATGGAATCCAGAACTAATCGCAACGTTAATTATTCAGTTTAACAGATCCTGATTCGACCGGAGCTTCGCACGAACGGCGGTCCGTCGCAGCGTAGCCGCTGCCGACCGACAATGCGAATGCCGGGCTTAATGCGGACCACCGCATTGTATTCGCCGAGTATTCGAAGCGTCTCGTATTTACATACATACGTATATCCGGATGCGCTAATTTTAGACGGTGGTACTTACTATAATCATCATCGTTCGTTCATTATCGTTACTTCCTTCTGCTATTAATATTAACGGTTGAAATACCTATCAACAAAGATGCCAGGAATAAAGATATTAAATTCCAAGTTTTCAGACTTGAATCTAATATACTTTCTTTTCTATTTGCTGGTATAACAATGGTATTAAAACTTCGAAAAGTATGCGTTTAAATAGGTACACAAGTTATTTCTTAAGTATGTTCTAAAGTTTGAAAATGTAATGTGAAGGAAGTTTTAGGTAATCCACCCGCATTTTCTAATTCCAAACTTTAATCTGAGACATTAGTTCTGTATTCTCCAAGGCATCAATAGAGGATCCATGCACAGAATTTCAACTTATGTTGATTTATGATTTGTATAGGAAGGAGCTTTAGAAAAATACGTTTCAAATCAGAAATTTTGTTATATCGCGCTATTATTTATTTTTATTACTTTAGTTATGAAAACAAGTTCTTATAGATCGTCTCAGCCTCCGTATGCAGCATGTGATATAATAGCAACTTTTATATCTTACTATCCTTAGTTGCTGTCATTAGCTTCCGATTGCTATGTTGCAACTTATTTACATATGTCGACGTCGGCAAAGTACCTATCTATCTGTCAATCGTCATCGTCGTAGTTTTAAAATATTTTTAGTTAAATTCTACATTAATTCGTTTATATGCAGTTGAACAAATCGTTCTTTTCAGAACACTTCCATCTTCTTCGAGCCTGCACGGGGTAATATGGATGGACCTGTACATTTAATTACAGTTTTCACTGCATTAATGGAGCCTGTAGGGAGAAAACGGCGAAAGGGAAAAAGATTTAGCCTGAAGGAGAAGTGTATGATTGCAAATGTTTTAAATTATTTTAATAAATGAATGTGAGTGCTGTCGTCCAAGAAGCAAGTGAAGCTTTGGGTTGCTCAGAGTGTACAATATATCATATAAAACAGGAGCAACAAACTGGTTCATTACCAAGTCCAAAAAATCCTAAGAAAAGGAAAGGCATACAACTAAATAATCGATTACAAACACAATGAGAACACGCAAACACCTATTCGACGCAAAGTGCATAATTCTTTTTATACATTAAATGTAATTCCCGCTGCTGTCAATGCTGATGGTGATCTCCCTGATTTCAGTCGAGTAACATTACATAGATTGTTACACGATATGGGTTTCGAATTTAAAAACGTAGGACGTAAAAGTACATTCATCGAACGAAACGACAGTATTCGGTGGAGGCACAAATACTTACGAGAGATCAAGAAATTTTAATTATTTCAAGTCGAACTATAACATATACTGATGAACCATAGGTGAATGAAGGGCATGCAGTAAATAAAACTTGGACAGGCACTACAATTCAAAATAGTCGACAAGCTTTTATCTAGTGATTAAGTACTGGTTTGAAATCCCCAACCGGACTTGGACCTCGTTTTGCATTAGTTCATGCTGGTGATGATAATGGATTTGTTCCTGATGCTGAATATACGTTTCTCTGCATGAAAAACACTGCTGATGATCATCGTGAGATGGATTCAGACACATACGATGATTGGTTTATAAAGAAATTGTTTCCAAATATACCGCAAAAGTCAGTGATTGTTTTTGATAATGATTCCTATCACTGCAGAAAAATTTGAAAAGAAAATCCAACGACAGCATGGAGAAAAAACAATATTATTGCTTGGGTCCGTGAGAACCAAATACCAACCACTGACGATATGCTAAAAAGGGACTTGCTGTTTTGCATGTCACAAAATAAACCGCAGTATGATAGAAGCAGGATTGACGAACTTGCAAAAGAAAAATATCATGAAGTTATTCGATTACCGCCTTACCACCACGAGTTAAATCCCACTGTACTGGTATGGGCACAAATTAAAAACTGTGTAAAAATGAATAATACCACGTTTAAGGTAAAAGATATGTACAAATTAATTCCAAGAGCACTGTACCAGTTGATAATTGGTAATATTACATCAAAGATGTAAAAAAATATTAAAAAGGAAATGTGGATAGTGGATACTTTATAAGATGACATTGAAAAATTTATTATTCACGTAACAGATTCGTCATCATCTGAAGATCAAACTGGTTCATCGACTGACTAAAAGTTGAAACAAGACATATGTGTGTGCACACACATATGTGCAATTGCTATTCCTTTCTTAAATATTATTGTATTATATGGGGATTTGTATGATTCCAGTTATTTTTGTTACAAAACTGGAAACTATTATTTGTTAAAGGATTATATGTTTTACTTAAAATTTTATGAATTGTATAGTACCCCAATTCCTAAATAAATGTAAATTACGTTAATGTTGAGTAATAATAAATAAAATTATGAACTTTTTCACTTAAGAATCAGTGAAAAAGTTCAAAATTGTTCTTTCTTTATATTTCACTGTTCTCCTCAAAATATGCATTTTAACTGTCAAAAACCCAAATAGTGGAATCGGAAGTAATAATGTACAGCTGATTAGACGATTTGGCAACCGCGTATCGAATTCTCATAAGCTCTGTACTGCATTCGGAGGTTGAGACGATCTATAGTTTACCCGAAAGAAATACGTCCGGCATTTTTGAAAGGATAACACGGGTTTCTTGTTTCAAACTCCTCCTGTTCGTCGTCAAATCGACTGGAGAATCGCGCCCCTGTAGTGTACACGACCGATGCCGTGTCCCCACATCCACTTAAAAGCGCCGAGTACTTCGACGAGAGCGTGCTCGGTAAGGTCGAGGCGGCGAACGACAACCCTTGCACCGGCGAACGCCAGGACGCGAGCCACTAGCGCCCCCTCTCGTTCGTCGCGCGTCCCTCCGCTTTCACGGCGGGAATCGCATAAACATGTAAACACTAATGTATGGAAATCCGCGCGCGGCCTCTACACATGTAGCTTAATCCAGGGGCCGTGTCCTCAGCGTAACGCTATTGTGTCGGCTGTCATAATAGATTTCGCCGGTACAATGCCACTTAAGCGGTCGGTCATCGCCGAGATGAATCTATTCCGATATGCCTTTTATGCAAATACGTTAGGGAATCGCATGCTGAAATATTATTGTATTGTAAGAGGTTAATTTAATACGCTGTGAGTTGTTAGATTCTTTGTAATGTTCCATAGATACCATTGTACGAAGTGTGTAAATTAAGTAATGAGACTGATATTAAAAAAAAAATCTTATTTGAATATAATGACAATTGAATATTATCTCCATCAAAATAACTCCATTGGGAAGCCACACAGCGTTGGAGACAGTACTTCCATTCCTCATAGCAGTGCTGGAACTCCGATATTGGAACCGCCTTTAGCTGGTCGGTTACAGCTGTTTAAATGTTTTCGAGTGTCCCAAAATGATGTCCCTTCATATGAATTTTCAATCTTGGGAAGAGGAAAGAGTCACAAGGACTCAGGTCAAGTGAATAAGGAGACTGAGGAGCCACAGTAATATTTTTACTGTTATAAAATACAAATAATAGGATACGGTGGCTTCGGTTGAGTTCTTCACTCATCGAAGTGGTAAGGGTATTTTTTATTTTTAATATTTCTACCGGCCAAAAAACCGTTTATGGAAATTGCTGTGTGACAAGGTGCATTGTCATGATGCAGGATCGAATCGTTCTTGATGTTTGGTCTCACACGCATGACCCGTTTTCGAAGTCTTTCGAGAACCTCTGTAAACATGTTGATTAACTGTCTGACCTTGAGGCACGAACTCTATGTGAACGATTCCCAGGCTATCAAAGAAACAAATGAGGATGCTCTTGATCTTTGATTTCCTCATTCTTGCTTTCTTAGGCTTTGGAGAGCCTGAAGTGTGCAATTCCACACTCAGGCGTTTTGTTTCCGGGTCGTACTCGAACATCCAACTCTCATCACCAGTAATAACACGTTCCAAAAAAATTTCATTATTTTCAATCGATTCCAAAAAGTAAAGGCACCTTTCTCTCCTGATGTCCTTTTGTTCCTGCGAAAGGTTTCTTGAAACCATTTTCGAGCAGATCTTTCTCATTCCCAATTTAGTGGTCAATACTTGATCAACGGTGGTGAGTGACAGATTCAACTGTTCCCCGATCATTATGACCGTCAACCGACGATCTGAACGCACAAGCTCGCGGATTTTGTTGACATTGCCATCGATTCTTGCAATTGAAGACCTTCAGCTGTGTGGCTCATCTCCCATCGACTCTCTTCCTTCTGAAAATGCCTTAAACCATCGAAAAACCTGAGCTTTTAACAAAACACTGTTTTGCAAAAGTTTCTGTTGCACTTTGCCCAAGTCTGAACCAAAACCTGATAACACATCGTTGCTCGAAATTAATGTCTTTTATTTGTAGAACGCACTACGAAAACCGGGTTTACGGAAAAAACAATAACATACAACCAAATGACTTGATCGAGTTCAAACTTTTCCACTTGCCGCCCATCAATGTCCCGTGCTTCCCGTGTTGCCATATCAAACGCTACGTTGTCAGTCTCATTACTTAATTTACACACTTCGTAATATATCTAGTAGCGATGGGCGAAAATCATTCGAATGATCATTCGAATGATTTTCGCTAATATCTAGAAACTTCAAGAGTGCCAAAAACAATCAAACTGAAAAATTGCCATATAGGCCCATGGTCTATTGTAGGGATCACAATACTAGGTAAAAGCAATGAAAGTTATACAAGCATTAAAGACGGACTCAAGTTTCTACCTACCAGGCGTAGTCAGCGACCTTCCGTATCATAAACCAACTTTCATCGCTAATGTGTCGCAGAACTTATTGCAACTCTACCAAATCGTTGCTTTGAATCAAGACAAGCGGAATGTAGAGGACATATTAATGCACTTTTTTGGTTTAATGTACCTACATTAAAAATTTCATTGTTGGATATCATGAAGGAATACTAAAAATCATAACAAAAGATTTATCAATTTATATTAAATTGATATAAATTGAAAAAAATTGCCAAATATAACACCATAATTAAGTCTTCTCCGTGCCATTCTTGTTGTAATGTCTGTCTATTGTCGGTTAATGTGTTAGTATTACATTATGTGCGTATTTTATCATTTCTAGCGTATTTCAACATTACCAATAACAAATATTTATGTTATTCCACATTTACATGGCATTTGGATGCATGGTATAATCTTCTGCAGTAAAATTTAGGTTCCTATCGCAAATCTATCACCGCACTTATCTATGTACCTTTTTTGGACGCTTCCGAGACTAATGAACTGAAATGGCATGGCATGATAGGTTGTGCGTGGGCGGGATAATATAGGGAAGAGAAAGAGAGTTCGGTCTCCCGGGAAAGACATCGGATAAAGCAGACTGTAGTGATCCGATTATCTGTAAATGGACGTATGATTGTTTACTGTCACCGCCTACTGTGATCCGTCACTCCATTAATGCGGGCGGCGGCGGTTCTTTAATTTGGAATCGAGCGCAATTTGTGATATATACCCTGAAAATGTTCCTTATGCATGCAGTTCTTTATGCTCTGAGTATCCGTTTACCTTAGCCAAGATTGATTCAATGTATTTCGTTTTTTCAACTTTATCAGACATATACATACGAGGGATGTCCGGTTACTAAAGAACATTTGTGAATTACAGACAGACTACTTTATTTATAGAAATAAAACATACATCAGTGGCAGCTCGTGGGTAATTTGTCAGGTGAGGCGATTGCAATAGCTTAAAATTTGTTGATCGCAAACAAAAGTTGAATAGATTTCCACGTCACCCTTGAGGTACTATTCTTAGAACGCGTTGACTTTTTTGTTTCGGAAGTTATCGCCATTTATTTAAAAATTTTTATATATCTAATTTATACGTCTATCCTTCAAGTTGGCAAATCTATTAATAATGTAACGAAATTTTTAATATGTTCTTTTAAACCTTCATGTAGTTTTGTGCTTCGACTGAAATTTTTTAAATCTTTATAACCGGGGAGGGTTGTCCAAGTGTTTTTAACGT